>VOMN01087744.1:0-14981 GCA_014899125.1 Orchestia grillus
CTACTGCTACTGCTTCTCTCTCCCGAGGACCAAATCGTACTCTCTGCTTCCAAGTGCCGTGTAAATATGAGACTGCAGGCACATCATCTCATGTGATTTTATACTCGTCACATTTACTGGGCGTGGAGCGCTTCTAATAAACAGGTCTAAATTCGCCGTTTGTTCTCGCTCTTATACTCTTACTCGTGGACCTGGTGCAATGCAGAGGCTGTTGCTTCTCATTCTTGTCTTGTTACCTTTCATTCCACTGCACTAGCAAATTATTGTACACCTATTACTGCTACTATTCTTACTTTTCATGACTCTGAAAAATTTATTTTTTCCCTTGTTAATGACTGATGTGTTATTGATATATTCCGCGTTGTTGAAAGCTTGCCAAAAAAATGCTGCCGAATAAGTACATGTGTGTCTGTGAGTGTAGAATGTATGAATTTCAATGATTAGTTTTCGAGCACGGCTCACTAAATTCACCGAAAAGCTTAGAGTATCAAAGATCTTGTTAATGTACTTTTCCGAACTAAGTTTTGTTGCGAGCTACTGTGAGTGATGCATCGCGTACGCTCTGGAACGAGCACTTTGCCCTGACGTCATCGTTGCAAAAGGGCCGAAATTGGCTATTGAGAATTCAATGTAATAGTCCAATTTGTGTACAATATAATCAGTGAAGTTAGCAATGAAACGTGAATAGATCTGCAATTGAAAGACTCGTCTAAATTTATTTAGTTTCGTGTTGCTTTCCCATTGATCTTCTGTCTACAGTTCTCGACTGCCCTCTGTGATATATTCGTTTAGAACGGCACCCAGTGGTGTACGGCTGCGCTGGTCCGCTGAGGGCACGTTGCAGTGCCCGTCTTCGCTTGGGCTCCCACAATGTAGTGCCACCGGGCCATTTGATACGAGGTGTACTGGTCGAATGTTACTGTGTAGTAACTTGTAAATAGTTCGAGTAGTGAATTCGATACACCTGTTCTATTTCTTACAGTCTGGCTGTGAAATGTTGCTTCAGTCAAGGCTGTCGGTTGCCGGAGTCTGTACTACACGCTGCGCTCCATTTCGTGGATACTGACTTAACGAGCACAATTTTAGGAGTCACTTGCCAGGCAGCGCAACCTAGTCACGCGCAAGTCAAATAATTCATTGTACAGGTAATTTATCACTAATGGTTGCTATCATTACTCTGTGTGTTTGTATTCGCTTCGCATAAAATTGATTGGATGAAGCTCATGACTTTCGGCGGCTTTAATAACTCACCTCCGATGTACCGCCTTGATTCTTAATAAGTGAACACTGTTTGCCGTTTTATTTGAATCATGAATCACTTGAGATTTTCTGGGTTTTTCTATCAGAGCTTATCGACTTGTCAGCCGCAAGACTTTGCCAAGAGCGAAACTGTCTTCAAAGGAATTCGGTAATTAATTGTGTTATATAATTCATTGCGAAGTTAATCTTGCGCTTCCAGTGCGATGGTCAAAATTACGCGCTGCTTCCATCCGGCTTACTTTGGTTTCTAGATTTTGAGACTACGGGATACTGAACAACGTTCGTGCTGCACACTGATGTCTTCACGGCAGCTGTTGGAATTGGAGCAGTTTTCGCCGCACGCCTCACATTCTCAGAATGTATTTTGCTTTACCTAATGCGAAATGTCGAATTTTTTATGCAATTTAGGATGTGAAGTGTATCGTAGTTATAGAACTAGGTGACCGAATTAGCTGGTGAGAATGTGGTTTTCGAATTTTGGAGTTCTAGGCATACCGCTACACCATTTAAAAGAACAATTTGGTTGCGCAAGTGTTTTTTAACAGAAACTACTTATTTAATATACAGTCAAGAAGCTTTTACTAGTTGCTGCCTTGAGATTCTTCGTTTTTATTTTATCTGACACAATCGTTGGCTACTCGTATGTTTTATGAACTCATTGAGCACTACATTCCTGAACACGCACAGACCGCGCATGCTTCCCACATCGACATTGAGAATTCTTCCAAGTGTTACTTGGTGCCATAGTTGTGTTGGTGATTTGTTTTAATTAATCCATGATTGACGTATAGTAATCAAAGTACATATTATTGGTAAATGGACTCCCTTATTCTCTTCATAACTGGTAATGGTCTTTGGTGCTGTTTGCTCCCGAATGTATTACAGTAGGCTAGGTTTGTCGAATAAATTCGTAGCTAATTAACATCTTTTTTATAACCGCTTACGTGTTTTCGATTTACTTTACAGAGTTGATTTCCTCAATAGAAGTGGACGGTGATATTTATAGTTATTCATCTTTTGAAGCTATAATCTGGCTTGCTGGTATCTCGTGCGGCTACAAGTATTCTAGTCACTCGATATCTGAGACGCCTCTGCTGTAGCTCAATTAGATACGACGCGCACGTAAGGGAAACTGTATTCTGATTTGTGTCCTGTTCTCATGACTTGTAGAATTTTGCACTTCTCCAGCGTGTACCTCTACACCTACCGAGGATTCTGTCCATTATGCATTTGTATGTCTTGTGCCAACCACCGAGTGAATTGCATGGGAAGACGACCTGCGTTACTAAGGAATTGATGTCTGCTTCATTTGAGCGCATGGAGCTGAATTCCTTCCAAAAGGCTATTTTGAAATTCTACTCCGATAATTCCCGTATTAGGTTCTGATATTACTTGGATAATCAGAAAACGTATAGATCCTGAAATGTGCTAGTTACCACAACGATACAGGAATATAGTGCTACAGTACTATGGATGTATTTGGGAATTATTCGCTTTTTCGGAAATAAGACTGGAAATAAACTTGAGTCAATACTGTGGCCATCAGATAGCAGTGACGGTATCGGGGTGTGATGAACAACATACATTGGGATCCCTCGCTCTATCGCGGTTCACTTACATACTATTTTTTCAGGTATACGATGTAAATTGACATCTTGGTTCTCTTGGTACGCGACTGATTTCAGTTGCCGATCAAACTTTCGTTCAGCTTTCGCCGATGGCACAGTACGTGCCTGAAAAAATGTTCGAGTAGAGCAAAGTTGTACAAGTATGTAAAGGCTTTATAAATGTTCATTAACTATCAATCTTCTAACATGAAGGCTAAGAGTATCATTTGTAATCTGCTGCTTCACGCAAAAAAAAAAAAGGATTTTGGGTGTTGAAGAGCGGTAAATGTCTCCCCTCTCAAGTTCAGTAAGCATTTCTCGCACAGAGCGATACTGAATACACTCCAGCCGGACCTGTTCTTACTTCGCAAATTCTCACACATCGCGCAGGGCTCTGGAATAAAGCAGTTGCGGTAGTCGAGAGATCATTAACATCTAAAAATATCGATCCAGGATGACATGAAATTTGTGAGGCTTAATATGAGACGAGAGAACTTGTTGAGTGGAAGTAGTCTTCATATTCTATATGTGTTTAGTGTTGAAGTACAAGTTACGGCTACACTAACTACGTACAGACGTACAAAATGGTTAACGTAAATTATAAAGCGTTCGAAAATCTGATTTAATTTTATGTAGAAGGTCTAATTTAAGTAAAAACCTTTGTGTTATATAGAGATGGAAATGAATACTTGTTAGGGTTTTGAACGACAAAAGAATATTTAAAATGCGCAAACTACATTTTAGGTGAAATTGTTATTATTCACAAAGAAATTATTCACTAAGACAAATATCAACTCTTAAAAAATAAATCTTTCATTTCTAGTCTCTCTCGGAAAATATTAACTTTATATAATGTATAACTTTTGTCTCACCAATGCCCATCCATTTTGCACGTAATTTTATCCTGATTTCTCCGTAACAATATATGTAATTGATCTCACATATACGTACCCGATGAGCATCCATAATGTAGTCTAGTGTACCTTCTCGATGCATTGACTGACCTTGGATCAAGTTGGATGTGAATATCACTGTGAACTACACAGAAACAGCACGGGCAGAGTTTGCCGTTCTTAAAGCGGATTATTTGAATCGTCTGGTTTTAAACTGAGATTTGTTTGTGATTCGGATAAAATTTTAATCTATTTTCGTTCGAGTAACTTTTTGGTAATAAGCTTGGATTAGAGAGCCTCAGATTTTTACGGCCAACGAGTTAATGATTGTATAACAAAACTATACCCGATAGCCCGATAATAGATCACGCTTGACGCGTGACGTCATCTTTGTTTACAAACGTTGACTTCGATACAGAATCCGTCTTTTTTAATTATTTTAAAAACTGAATTATTATTTATTCGTATATAATAGTAGTTAATATAAGATACTGCCTTCTTTTAAATCATTTTTCTGTAACTAATATTGAACTTTCTTTTAGCTACTTATCACTTAGATTTCTTTTAACTTTTAAAAATTCAAATTATTAAGTACTTTGAGTGTGACGTAAAAAAGAAAGAAAACTAATTAAATTAATCAAGTTGATATACATCTTATCAGATTGTAAAGGCATTAGAAATTCTTACAATAAGTTATGAAAGTTCCCTCTGCTCGAGCTCGTACCTATTTTTTGCACGAGGGTACGGTGGTAAGTATGGGGTTTAATCTTCTTACACAAGTAAAACACTCCATAAATATATAGAAACCAGCCACAAACATGCTTAGGATTATAATGTATCACTTGGTGACTTGACCAGCTAATGTTTTCGGAGCTCAAACATGATACATATCTATACATGACAGTAATGCACTATTACTAGGTTACATTGCATTAGGATAGGTTGGTTTTGTTAACTTTATGGAATGTAGCATGCATATTACTGTGGTCAGAACCTATTTAAAATGTGGGTCTAAATTTTTGTAGAGTTTTCACTATTATTTTGTATTTGTATAAACTGTAAAAAGTTTGAATATCTTTAGTATAACATTTTTTATGCTTTAGTATGTTCTAAATTAAATTTTTGTTGCTCACAAGAAATGCTATCCAATGAGACAAAAATGGAGGCTTACAATGAATGGGACACTTTATGCTATTGGTTGCAGTGAAGTAGATATTAACCTTGAAGATATTAGGATGTTCCATGGTATGAATAATTCTTTGCATTATCTCATTAATTTTTCTCTTCTTAGCTTCTTTTGTTTTTATTTTCTTATAAAATGTTTTAACATGTCCACATTCCAAGAAAAATTAATTACAAATAGTTCAAAAGTTTTAGTCAGTAAGGATTTAAGTCATTAAAATGGTAATTTATTTAGAGTAATATTTTTTGAATTATATCTATATTTGAAGTAAGTATTGCTGAAATATCTCAAATTGATTTTTGGATGTTGATAAAATAATTTAATGGAAATATTTTATGAGGAGCTTTTTATGACTAGTAATACAAGATGTTCAATAAGTGAGCCTCTAACTCTCTAGGAAGAGGTGGTCAAAGCTTGTCAAAGAAGTATGTACATAAGTCTACTCTGCCCTTTTGAGATACATACACAGGACAAGATGGTTGTTCTATATCTGAAATAGAAGCCATCTAAACATCTAGGAAAAATGGAAGTAGTCTGCTTCTACTCTCCTCAAACTTGATAAGAAGAAGAGGAAGAGCCTTTAATTCTTTACCATCTATAGTTATAGATTTAAAAAATCTATTTCTCTTGAGTTGCTGCCAGTTCTCTGAAAGAAGCTAAATACCAGCTTTGTTCCAAAATGATTTGGTCACGAAAGGGTTAATATACTAGTTACAGATAAATGTATGCCTGCAAGTCTCAAAGGAGTAATAACTGCTTCCCTAACTCCCATGCATTAGGCACAGAAATGTGACGCTCTTGCCACTATGGAAAAAAAGTGTTTATATCAGTACTTTAGAAGTTACTTTACTTTTCTATCTGTATGCACACACTCCAGTTAGCAGCAAAAGCTATTGTCACCTCATTGAAATCATACTATTTTGTGGCAATTGCAGTGTTGAAATAGATTGCTTTCATGTTAATATTATTCTGTTGTGCATGTACACTTGCATTTCAACTCAATACAGAAATATAAGAATACTTAGTTTTATTATTTTCTGTATGCCATGGTTGTACAATTTTTATGTGAATGAATGCATTACTCAATTTTTTGTTTTCACTAGTTTATTATTTTGTTAAAGTCTGCTTGCCCAAAAAATTTATTTTAATATTATACTATTAAAACTTTTTTAAAATTTACAAATGAAATTAACTGTTGATTTACTATAACTGCTGGTGGCTGTTTTTAGTCTTTAGCATTGTTTCTGGAGATATGTTTAGAATCTATTTTCATTCCACAGAATACAGTTAACTATTGGCTGTATGCCAAAGATTTTTGAATATTCTTTCATGTTCATTTAAATGCTAATACTCTTTCTTGCGTTTTTGTTTATCCTTGTTTGTGTAGCCATTCATTTTGATGATAATAAATAGTTAAATAGTTTGTTTATTTTGCTTTCTTTTGTGATGTCATGAATAGATACTTTATAATCAGATTTATATATACATATATGTTTACTAAATCAACTTCCCCTAAGCTATGCAAAGTCAACTTTTTTAAAGTCTATTTAGTGAGATTGACTAATTCTACCATTTGAAATAAAATTGTGAACAAACTTAAACTCTTCCTATTATATTGTCATACAGAACTTTTACAGTTGTAAGTTCCAATGAAAAATGACCAAAAAAGTTTCTTATTTCATAATTCAGATATAATATCAGAGTGTATGATAGCTTTTTGGTGTTCTAAAGATTTTAATGATTTTGAAGGCCCTGTAGGCATGTTGATTATTCATTTTATTTTTTGTATCACAAGAGTGTAAGTCTTCATAATAATAATAGAGAGAAGTACTTACCTGAGCATCAGTTATTAGAGGGTTGTAGAATGCGAGTTCTCATATATGAATGCTACCATAGAAATGAAATTCCTTGTCAAGCATTGGAATGAGCATTTGATTCAACTGTGCACTGCAAGATTATGAGGCTTGGTCAAGTCTGTTTAAACTTAGTGTAAGGAAGGCAGGTGGTGATGATTTCCTTATGCTGTTTTGTTTCTTTCTATTTGGGTGTCTTTTCTTTGTAAATTGTATGCTGCTGTTATTTTTACTTGGCAATATAGAGAGCCAAAGACCTCTTCCTTCCCAGCTCTAGTTGAGTTGTGACCATGACTTTTAATTTTTGCCTTTTGACTTGTATATCAGCTCTGTATTAAGTTTTTGTTGACAATGTTTTAAATTTGGTGAAGAATATGTTAATTCTTTAAATATTTACTTATTTCCAGGTGTAATATTGTTCAGGCTTGCTAACTAAATAGAGCCATTATGCTAATGTCAAGGACACTGCGTGCTGAGACCAGATCCAGAGGGAAAGATGACACAAAAAGGCCAATGCAAGCTGTTGACAAAGTTAGACGATGGTAGGTGTGATTTGATTTAGCAATTTTATTTTTTGTGCATAATGATTGGACTTTTAAGATTGTCACTCAATAGCTCTTAATATTTGATTTGTTTCAAGTATTTGTAATTTAATTATTGTTTGAAGTGTACTAAAATATAATAGATTATCTTTAACCCAGAGTTGAAGTTTAGCTTGACTACCTATCTACTTTTAGTCTATATATTTCTCACTTGTTTTGGCATTGAGAGCATTCATTACCAAACTTATAGGATTTTCCGTTGGATGCTGGGCTGATGCTTAACAAAATTTCAAATCTTTTTGAAGAAAATATCCACATAAGGAAGAAAAAACTTAAAGAATACCTAGTCATCATCTCAACTTAATTCTACCTAAAAAAATTCTACAAGTGTAAGATACCTATATTGGATGAATATTTCTGTATCACACTTTTATTTGAGTACTATAATATTAATGATTTTTTTTATTGAAATTTTAAAGTTCTGAATGCTATACTTTCTTGAAATTATAGAAGACAATATTTTGCATGGCCTCTCTTGGAGTCACTGCCTTGAAAACTTTTGCACTTTACTCTTTATGTAATTGAAAACACGGGACTTCTGTCTTTCGTGCCCACTTTGCTTCCTTCCGTTTTCATTCCTTCTTCGCTGTTTCTTATTTGTCTTTTCTTGCTCTTCCTTCTTAACTTGCTGTTTCTATGCGCAGGGGATCTTGTGTGGGAACACACCCTGTGCATAGAATCCCTGTTCTCCTAAGTCCATACTAAATGGTCCCTACTCTTTCGGTGCGAGATAGACTGAGTTTCTGAAGCGCTGCTTTCACTACAACTACAACTACAACTACAACTACTACTAATTGAAAACATTGTATTCTCAATGACAAAATTTGTGTTAACAAAAATCATTGCAAAATATTCATTTTGTATCTTGAATTCTATAATTATCTTCTACTGCCTATTTGTTTAGATGTGTTTAAAATGGATAATCTTTCTCAGGGAGAAACGGTGGATGACAATTACAGACACAACAATGAAGATTTATAAATGGGTTCCTGTGATTTCAGAGGTGAGCATAAATGCTATGAAAGCATCATGTATGAATAATTCCCGCAAAGTGTGTTTATTTCTGTCATTTTAATTTTTCTCTCATCATTGTGGTTTACAAAAGAGGCAACTAATTCTATTTTAATTTGGTGTTGCAATATTGCATGGTTCATTTTCAATTTTAATTTGCTAAAGTCTTGTCAATTGGTAATTTTTTAATGACATTTACAAGGCCTTCTAGGGAATTTAATTTGTATTTTTTCTCAGGACCGGAAAAAGAATCGCCACCTGAGTGCATTGATTAACAACAACAAAGAGAATGCATCTCGCAGCTGCAGCCGTGAAAACAGCATGCAGATAGGAGAAGACTCCAATACAGGTGATTTTTGTTTCATTAATTGAACTTCTATTAAAGCCTTGCATCAATCAGTACAGTGTAGTAAAAATTTTAGCTGCTGATATTTTATTCATTTGATGAACATTAGACCAAGGATATTTCTTAGTGATTCAAGCTTATTAGGTACTTAGTGGGAATTATTGGTAAACTTGGTGTGAATTTTTGAAACTTTGTCAAATCTAGCAAAAAAAATTGTTTGAAAGATGATGTAGGCCGTTTTCTGTGTGACTACCCATTAGTAAATTTTTATATCAGTGAGTTTTGTTAAGGAAATCAGACCTAAACATATTGTAGGGTGATTCAATTTTATTTCATTGTTTATTGATGATAAGAATGGGTGTTACAAATAAATCCACTACAGTGAAAGAAATTCACATGTCTAGCCTTCATCACAAAGCTAAAGAATGATGTGTAATGGAAGCATCTACCACTTTAAAGTGGAAAAATGCATATTTAGTACGATTAAATTGGATTGTATCTGTGTAGCTGGCCAAGTTGGTTCTGTTGGCATCTTGTTACCTACATGGTTTTTGTATTGATTGAAGAAAATCCATGTGAGATCTTCTCTGTCTGTGAAATGATTCTTGTAAGGTCAAACTGTGAAGTCCTCAGGTGATAAGGATGAGTCTAGGATACAAATATCTTTCCTACAAATAGTAGAAGACAGATTAAATGAAAACTCTAAACCACTTTCTTTGTTGCTATATGTTGAATGTTGACCAAATAAAGAACTTAAAATGTAAGTCGAATAAAAGGAGCAGAGATTAGGAATGCCTGAGTAAATTCAGTTGTCAATACGTTGCAGAGGATTCAAGAAATATTGAACATCTAATGGACGGACGACGCATATTAATGGGTATCTTATGCAGTGGACAAAATCTGGTGGTCTGAGTGCATAGCCCATTGGTCAGAATGTTTATCGCAAAACTGCAGAAAGTCACATGTGGAATGTTAATATCAACAGATGGTTTCTTCCTCTAAGTAGTTCGTTCACCAGAAGTTCAGCTAGACTTTAAGTTCGTGCGTGAGATTATTTTACTGATGGTTGAATTTCGGGATCTCTAATGTAGCACCTTGCTTTTAAATTGTGCTTGGTTTTATAGTTTTATGAAAATTTGCTCATGTGTGCCTTTCTGGTCAGGTTTCTCGACCATGAGCGACTCGCAGGATGTAGTGGACTTCTCTTCGACGCAGTTTCACATGTCTGAGGATTCCAACTCGGAACACCCCTTCAAGAAATGATTCACGAGTTGAAACGAAAGACACTTGAGAGTCTAATTCTGTATGATGTTAATGATTTATTTAATTCAAATAGGTGGTGTTAGACATAGGATGACAGAAGTAATCTAGCCCTTACATTGACAGAAATTCTTCAGAAATGAGAGTATAATGAATATGCAATGATGAATGAAAAATATAAGGTGCATTACACCTAGACCTAAGGTGTACCAGTGCCTCTGTTACTATTTATTTTTGTTTTTCTTTAAAGAGACTCGTTCTTTTGAAGGAACAGCTGTTGTAGATGATCTCGAGCTGCAATCTACTCTGCGGTTCGATGCTCTTTTCTTTTGAAAAGCTCTATTTTTTAGGTTTCATTACTTGTTGTCGGCTACTGATTTGTTCTCTCAAATCTTGGCTGCCTTCATTAGAGAAAATATTTCTTCCACTCGCATCGAATATATATGTCATTTTTTAATGTAAACGTTGCGCGGGTCATAAATGGTTACCCTCATAGCAGTCGAGTGATATTACGATTTGTAACGCTACATAACTTAAAATTTAATTTACTCTATAATCAAAAGCATTCACAAAAAATGAAAGTTGCCCCAAGTTCGACCACCTTGGTAGAGTCTCGCTTTCACCTCTGTTTTGGTCGTGATTTAGTTATCGTCACAAATTCGGTTACCAATTTGTTGTTATGACAAGTAGATTTTTTTTACTCTTGTTCTGATTTTTCTCCTTCGTAAAGTGCGAACGTGTTGGCCACCAAACTAGTGTATATTTTAATTTTTGAAAGATAAACTTATTATGATCCTAATTGTAAATTCTGGTCTGTGCAAGGTATGTACTACCTGTGGGTCATTTTACCCTAAAATAATATCGTCATGGGAAACGCGTCAACTAAAGAGTGATTAGGGCATCAGGTTCGTCAGTGAAAGGGTTTCCTCTTCTAGTGTTGTTCCGAGTGAAGCTTTAGCTATTGCATAACGTTTCCACCGAGCGTGTTTCCTGCAGTATGGGTCACAAGACCCTCTGTAGCTACTCCTTAATTTTTAGTTGCTCATTGAGAGATAAAGTTAACTCTCATTGGTAGTGCACTAAGTAAACTGAGAGTTTTTCTTTAGCCTAATGTCCGTCGGTTGCTCCGAACCTAAAAATCCATGGCACTGAAAAATGTTCTCAATTCATCCTCTCTCACTCTTTTATGGTAACTCTCATTATTTTAATAGTTGCTTTTAAATGTGTTTCTATGACTCTGTAAGTCATACCGTTGCACATTTTAGATTTATTGTAAGTCAGTAACTTTTTACTTCATTTATTACAAACGACATTTTAGTGTTTTTTTAGCATTTGTATTGTTCTTTGTTTTAGTTTGAAAAGTTGAAAAAAAAACTCGATTACCATTCTAGTAACTTTATTGCGGCGTTTTACGAAATGCTATTGTAAGAAGCACATTCCGGTGCGTGTTTTTGGTTAAAAGCACACTAATGTCTGGCACACAAGGTGCAGCTGCAGCTCACTTGAATGACCACCCAATGCTGGTCGCTCTCTGCTGCCCTACCCTCGTCACTCTGACTAGAGTTAGTCGCTGTGTCCAACACGGCGTCAGGGTCCGAGTTGTACCTGTACGGAACTGTGTCGCGATGGAGGATCGCCGTATTTTAACACATTCATCTGTATTATTTACTCCATTATCATTCATTTAAGTGTGTGGTATCTGCAAGTGTTGTAATCACTACGCTTAAGTTATATTAAGGTTTACCACGTTGTTGTGGTTAGTATTTTGCGATTGTATCTCTCTTGACTCCGTGTACGTTCGAATCTCAATCTAGAAATTTATCGGAATTTCTTTTGGTGTCACTGATTCTTCTGAACCTATTGTATTTTTACACATGCCCGCTTCACAAATGATATCAAGACTGCTTAGTGACAGCTAAACTTTCTTCCTGGGATGCGCTGGAGAGCTATGGACGCCTTGCCTGCCAGAATAAAACAAAATGTAAGTCATTTGTTCTCGTTTTCCTATTAGATTTGTTTGATAAGTCACCTGTCTCCAATATTAATTTACATCTTTTATTTGGCCTCATATTTTGAATTCACTTTAGGAATGCTTTTGTTGCCGAGTGTTTCGTAAGAATATAGTGAAATGTTTAATGTCAACATCGGAAATCAGTTATGTTCAGCATAGCATATTTTATGTGTGGACTTCAATTGACAGGTTTTTGACATCATTTTTCCTGTTTGGAATACATGTGCCTCGGCTGTGGTGAAATTTGTTCTTCGTGTACATGAAACGCAAGTTTTGTCGACAGATCTACCTGTTCTCTCGAGTGTCTTGGCTCCTACAACTATCGAATCAGCTTTTATTGTTGCAAAAAATCTTGTTGGGTAAGACTCTTTAGTCTCCTCTTCTCTCAGAGACTCTACCTCGCGTTCTCATTACCGCTGTCAAAAACACAAATATTTCAATTTCTCTGCTCTTGTTTTTTCTTAATTTCGTGTAGATAGTGTAAATGGGCTTAAATGCCTCGACCAGATATGTGTGTTTCAAGTAAATGACAGCCATGTATAACATATTTTATTGTGAGCCTTAAACCTTTGAAGAACAAGTAGCCCGGAGCTCCATTTAGGTATGCGGATTTAAGGCATCAGGTCTGGGAGGCTGGGCGCTGATGCGAGAGTGGGGTGCGAGTCGAGAGCGGCGCTGGGATTTCGCATCATCTCAGTAGCTCGTGACGTGACACAACTGCAGTTCAAGATATACCAAGCGGTCCCGACACGACCTGAGTGACGGGTGGCAGGTTGGACTCGGGTGCACACTTCCTTGAGGTTCTTGTTACCCGATCGTGAGGTAATCTTTGGATTATCTAGTAGGTTGCGTGATTGTTGTACACGTTGAACGTTTTCCGAGTTATCAGCTATCGTTAGTATAAAATACACCGTTTGTCCACTACCTGAGCTTAAAGTTTCTGCCTCATCATTAGAGTTTATTAATCGCACTCAAAAAAGTATTAGAGCAAGAAGAATATGATGGAAATGGTATCCATTACGAATGTTCCCTTTAGGAACTCGCGTTTATCCTGAACTAACACATCTCCTAGTGGCTCTAGCAGCAGTTGTGTCCCCACGATTGTTGTAAAAACTATCGAATGAGAGATAAGTAGATTATTTAAGGGGAAAGGAAGCGAGTTCTAGTCAATATGACACAGTTCTGCGCTGTAAAATATTTTGGAACGGTACACAGAGTGCTGCGACTGCTGCACAGCACTCAAGAGAGGAGGGGAGGCCGGAGCGGGGTCGTAGGCGCCGTACTGGCGTTGTGGCTCGGAAAATATTTTCAAGAAAAAGGCTCGTTGTGAGAGCTCGCCGTCAAGTTCTTGCCTTAGTACAGCTCCCACTGCCGATCCAGAAACACCCATTGTAAGTATCAAAACTCACCTCTGTAGCTTCACAAAGGCGTTTGACCTTCGGGCCCCTCAGGGGGCATAGAATAGGCCATAGGCAATAGAGGTAGGTTAGTTAGGTTTGCCTATCCTATGCTATGGGGACTAGCGCCCCCAGGGGAGTACTGCTAGGGTACCTCAGCTTTAGATAGGCCTTCGGGACTTCTGTCTTTCGTGCCCACTTTGCTTCCTTCCGTTTTCATTCCTTCTTCGCTATTTCTTATTTGTCTTTTCTTGCTCTTCCTTCTTAACTTGCTGTTTCTATGCGCAGGGGATCTTGTGTGGGAACACACCCTGTGCATAGAATCCCCGTTCTCCTAAGTCCATACTAAATGGTCCCTACTCTTTCGGTGCGATATAGACTTGAGTTTCTGAAGCGCTGCTTTCACTACTACTACAACTACAACTTGACCTTCGGGTGCTGGGTGCGCTAGCATTGTGAGTTAAAAAATTTCTCGCTTTAAATTATCAAAGGTAGCGTCTTCATTTGTGGTCCATTAAATTACCTTTGATGAGGTCTTTGAGTAGCCCTTAGCTAGATCAGTAAAGCTCTGGGTCTTCTCCGCGACGTTTGGTAGGAATCTTTTATAATAATCACTACGCCGAGGAACTATTGCACTTTCTTGACGTTAGTAGGTCTTGGGAAATTAACCATGGCCTCCACCTTTTGGGGCTAGGGCGCAATGCTAGTTTTGGATACTCGATGTCTTATAAAATTCAATTCGAGGACGCCCAGACCGCACTTGCGGGATGCACTTGTACGCCTTCCTCCTTCAGACGCGCGAACAATTGCCCGAGATGAGTTTTGTGTTCTTTGGCTGAAAAAAAGGCGATCAAAATATCGTCAATGTAACATGTTACGACATTCAGGCCACTCGTGATGCTGTCCATTTAGCGCTGGAAGGTCTGTGTTGCACTGCGCACTCCGAATAACATCGAGGTGTACTCATGTGATCCGAAGGGTGAGATTATCGCGGTCTTGGGAATATTCTTTAGCGATATTTGATGTTAGACCCCTACGAAGTCTACGTAATTTCAAGAAGATAACTTCATTGTGGAGCTTATACTGGAAGTCCTGGTAGTACGGTACGAGTTAACTGTCAAACCTTGAAGTCCTAATCAATTGCCTGTAAACTCCGAAAGCTCATCAGCCGAAAATATGTAATCTTTGACAAATAGATAATTGATATAACCATCTGTGTCTTTCCTCACGCGATCCTTTTGTGCAAGTACAACGTTGAGAAGTTTGGTCATCATTGTGGACGCTTTGTTCAATCCGGATCACAGTCTGGTTAAATAATATTACACCCCATCAAAGCAAACTCTTTGATACGGCCACAAACTCTTACCAACGACCACCTTCAGGTATACAGACTTCAAATCCACCAGCCGTAATCTATTTCAGAATCTTCTATTTTCTCAGGGTCTCAATGGACACCAATGTATATGTTTTGTAAACCTACTGTAGGTTTTGAAAACCTACTTCTTTATTTCAACGATTTGGTAGCGTTTGTTTTTCAGCCGGGCAGTTGGCTACGTGA
>VOMN01087746.1:0-16526 GCA_014899125.1 Orchestia grillus
AGGCACGATTATGCCGAAGGAAAATCTGTGCTTCACTAAAAATAATTCAACGAAATATCCAACAACCAAGTAGCACACAACATATGTATGGTACGCTATTGTAAAAAGGAACCTAAGTACAAAAAACTAACCAACATCGTGGTACTTTGGACGCAATTTCGGAGGCGATTCCATCATCAATTTTGCTCAACTTTATCAGCATTGAATTTTTATAGCGCAATAAATCCGAAAATTACTTCAAGTATAATCTTTATCGAGTTAATGATTCTGAAAATGGTAGCGCATACAGTCTTTAGAATGCTTGCACATCCCAAGTGGCTCCGAATACAACTTTTCTGTAGATTGTTATTCTAAATTTGCCGGCAATGCGTGAGTAAAAAACCGTGACGTAAAAGCAATCCATACAGTAAAAAAAAATAGAAAATTCTATCTCCTCAGTATTTCATTTTTAAGAAAATTTTCAGGTTCACTGTGGATCCACAGTGAAAATTAAATCAATTTTAATTCAAGTCACTGAACTGGAAATGCGTTCACTCTATGTGGCACGGCGTTGCATTCAGGCAACAATCATAAAAATATCTTTATCACAGTGAAGATTTGAAAGATCGTTCAATGATCATTTTAAGTAAGGATCATTTAATTTGAACATATCTACACGAATTTTTTTCGAATCAGACGTACGACTAAGTTACTCCTGTACAACCAAAGACTGATGTTTGTATAAGAGAATTAATTTGAATGACTTATATACACCATCTAGGATTAAAGAATGTTGATAATTTGTAAGCGATAACTTCCAATGGTTAATTTTGCAACGATTTACTATGGAGGCTTTAAAATCTAAAAGATATATAATTATATAAATCATTTATGTTCATTCATGCAGCAGAAATTCATCGAGGCAGTATGAAATTCGTCAAGACGTATGCCCAATAAACAAGATTCAACTTTCAGAAGACAAATTCGAAAAAAAGTAAATTTAACGTAGAATAGTGATATTAGATATTAAAATGGACGAATTCTAATCAACCGAATTGAAGCTCAGAATAAAACCAGAAACTAGACAACTCGAAGTCAATCTAAGAGCACACCCTGCAAGTATGGTGCTGCAACAATAGCAAACACAGTGCTGGCGACTTTAGAGCGACACTAGTCATTAGCAGTAGCAGCATGCGCTCACCAGCGTCCTACGGCCAATAAAGGAGAGTGGCGACCCACCTGTGCCTTCCTGCCTGTCCAACAGGAGGGAGAGCTTGTGGTCGTCATCGAACTTGAGGGAGAGCAGGTCCTGGGGGTTGGAGTTGTCGGTCCTGCGGAGGGGCCTCACTCTGCTGAAGGAGAGCAGCAGGCTTGGCTCTCTCAAGCTCACACTCAACGCTCGGCTCAGCGCTGTAAGATCAAGACATGATTCACAAACGAGTTTTGTACAAGTATTATACACCTAAAAAATGTAAAAATAAAGGGAAAGTATGGCTCTAAAGTCCAGGGTTGATCGACGTTCCATGGTAGAGTTCACCATCGTGAGGCGAGGAAGGCTCGAGCTGCGAAGGTAGCAGCGTGGCGCCTGTACAAATAACACGAGACCAGTTCCTCCACAAACGAGCTGTGTCATTTCGCTAAGTTGACTTCCAGTGGCACATTCTCACAATTGTGGCACGCTATAACGTTTGTTATGAATTTACCAAAGTGAAACTCCACTACGCATAGTTGCCATCGAAGCGCACGTGCAGAAGTACGGTGTAATGTATGATATTCAGTATCTTCACTTTCAGTCAAATTCATGTCGAGAAGTTATGTAAGTAATACACTCTTCGTACCATTTGAATTATTTCGAAGATTAACCGTTTCTAACGAACATCTATTTCGAGCATACATTCAGGGAATAATTTAAAACGACAATGTAAAATTTGAACACTGTTGCTATTTTCTTCTCACTAGTGGAGCGAGTAAACAGCGGCATCACTACAGGCTGTCAGCGGCATCACTACAGGTTGTCAGCGGCATCACTACAGGCTGTCAGCGGCATCACTACAGGCTGTCAGCGGCATCACTACAGGCTGTCAGGAGAGAGACTACTAACAGATTTCTACCCCTGAGCGAGCATATTCACTTCCGCTGCTGTCCGGATTTAAGAAAGAAATACAAAGATACGTCACCGAAATGATAGAAGTATCTGTCACCAAAATCTGTTGAACACTGTATAAATTTTGGCCACGAAATGCCCAAAGCTACGATAAGTGTGAGTATAGAATAAGGCATACACTAGCAAGTTATTCATCCATGATTCTCGTGAAACAGACTTGGAAGATGTGTTTGATTTGTAGATTATGCTAATCGCTTCTACATAAATATCTCCAGTGCATTACAGATTTCCTCAAACATTAACCCTATAATCTGTTTCTACTGAAACTCTAGCGACGCTATCATAGTGTAAACATAGTCTAAAGGGGCTAAAGTCTAACAGAACTGTGAGAGCTAATTAACTAGCAAATCCTAAAAATTAAATTCTTATTAAAACATTTCACGAGTACTTAGCGTTCTATATATATATATATATATTTATATATATACGACTCGCTCTCAAATATCACTTTAAGAATATTTCTGTCGTATTCCCTCAGCTAAACAACAGAAACTCATGAAACAAAGCAAAATTTCCGAACCAAAATGATCGACACAGTTCGAACTCGCCCAGAGTGCAATTGGGCATGCATTAGCTGTTTTCTGCTCATGCGATGCCAAGGCGCACCGCCAATCTGAGGAGCGGAAACCGAGTGATAGGCGTGAGGGTCTCGCCTCCTACGTTAGCGGGCTGCTCTCCATGCTGGGACAGGCACACACAGCATGTGTACCATCTTCAGTGTATTTGTGCCATCTTACTGTTATTCAAGGTACTCACGCACAGCATCACATCAAAAATACTGCATCTATGCCGTCGATCCTGAAATTCGCTATTAACGAATGTTTGGAGCTTTTATGCCGTATATGGGATGCAGGATTAATACGGCTACGCGACGCTATTGAAGCCGATGTTTTTCACACTTTTTTTCACGCATTTCCGTTTTTTATCCAAGTTCAACTTTAAAAACTGGTGACGTATTAGTTTTAACGCCTCTTCTAATATTGGGTTTGTTTGTAATAGTACAAATCGAACAAATCTCAATACGCTAAACACAGCAGACAAAGAACATCATCGCTAAGTATAATCCAAACGAAAATGAAATGTACTCACATCTGGAGAGCAGGTAAATACCTACGCTGGATGATCAGCCCTTGAGATACCTCTCATCTACATGGGAAGATCGTGGCAATGGAACGACGTAGAGGAGTTCCGCTCGTGCAGCAGCGGTAGGTCAAGGAGTCTCTCACGCTCAGATCACATAAAACTTATTTTCTCCTTTGTCTTTGATTAAAATTTGAAAAATATAGAACAGAAACACTAATCCTTTTTGATTTTTGAAAAATAATGCATCATAAAATATTAAGAAGTATGTAGAATGCTACTTTTGTGACGTTGTGAATGAGAATAAATACGTCACCAAACGTCCCTCTCGAAGCAATGGTCGCTAAAAAAACACTCCGACGTTTTCGTTTGAATTATGCTGAACTTGTTCGACTTCCACGTGACGATGCATCATAATTAAATATTATGGGCTTTTACGTTCAGATCGCGCAAGAGCTTTCAGTGGATACGTATAAAGTCAGCATAATGCCCAGATAAAATGACAAAAGTGCCACTCTGATATTCGTTTGCAGTGTATTCTAGCAGTACTACAGAAACACACCATCCTTCAAGTCTTCAAGAAATCATACTAAGAATACATGAGCTACCATTTTTCTATCATGTTAAAACGTTTAGCTAACTCCTTACTAAAAAAGAAACTAACTTAATGTACAAATTACTCATCTCCCTGTACATTGCACTCTGCCACCACAAAAAATGGTTAGGGAACTGCATGGTGCAGTTAGCGCTCTCTTTTAGATATATAAAGTACATACTGCCCAATTACAGCGAGTAAATACTCTGCGGCCATGAAATAGCATCACGAGCAATGCAGAGCTTAACTCTTCAAATTATTTATCATTTGTAAATAGCATCGACTGCCGCTGGCGTTGAAAAAGGATTTGAAGCCGGATGAAGTCCTTCGTTGCCCCTATATAGTTGTCCTTAATCATCCCTAATTGTATCGATTTATCCATAGTTATCATTAATTATCCGTACCTAAGGGTCCTTAATTATCTACAATTGCCAACTATATGCTATCGATAACTCAAATTTTTCAATAAAATCACGTATCTACCCATTTTACCTTCAATTTCCATGAACTAACAAACTTAGAGGAGCGATTGACAAAACTGAATCCATTTGTGCTTGACTTCAGACTTCAATTTTTAAGAGCATGGTCACAAATGTCAATAAATATACCAGAAGTAAAGCGATGAAGACATCTTGGTTGAATTTATTCCCTTCCATCTCCCAAGCTGTTAAGCACCAATCTTCGTGGGTATTAAGATGGTAGAAGCCATAAATAATCGCATTTTCTGTAGAGGAACTCTCAAAAATCAGGAAACTCTTCAACTCCACTGAGTGTTTGGCCAAGGGTCTTTGGCCGCTTATCAGCTGCGTCAGGCGGCACCAAATCGGCGGATTTAATTCTCAAGCAACATGAGACTGGAACATTGAAGTTAGTAGTAAAGATGGACGGAGTCCGTTGGACTGAGAACGATTGCAGAGCGCTCGAGCAGCGTGCGTGGGTGTGCAGTGAGCGCTAACTTTCTCAAGCGCTTTATGCAAGAGCTGCTTTTATTATCTCTTATAGAGTGCGGGGCAGTTTTGAGCAGTTTGGAACTGTTACGCTGAGTGATCTGAGCTGTTGGGTCCATCATTATTTAATCCGAAAATGAGCTCAAGTCAATACAACGTAATATTTTAAGAGCTCACATCAGCCTATATTAGCACACGATTCTAAAAATGAGCATTTGTATTCAATAATATTCATTTTAACAGTAGGCTTCAGTAAAGAATACAATCCTAAAAATGCGGTTTTAATATCAGACCTTGTTCTAAAAATCGGTTTTAGTATCAAGCATAGTTTTAAAAGTAGGTTTTAGTATTAAGTACGGTCCTGAAAGTGGATTTTTGTCTTGAGCACGATTTCAAAAGTCGGTTTTGGTAGTAAAACCGGTTCTAAAAGGGCATTTCATTATAAGAAACGTTCTCAAAAGTGATTTTCAGTATGTGGCACACAGCTCAATTACAAGATTACATAAGCAACTTCTTGAATTAGCAACGAGCGTTAATCGGTTCTCGAACAAAATCATATCAACTTATAATTTTTCTCTCACATCAATTCTATAATTTTAAATAAATTTTTGAACCTAAATGATTATTAACCCTTGACACGGGTAAAATTGTGCAATCAACCTGAAAGAAAATTCGGATAAAATGCCCAACTTTTTTCATTGATCGCTCTTGCGATGACTAAATCTTCATTATCTCAAAGCGAATACCAGGAGGGCATGGGAGCGTGCTTCTCCATTAACGCTGGCAGCAAACGAGCCAATCAATCTAATGTCTCACTCGAGATCATTCAGCGCCGATGTACGGCATAATTCAGGTTCTCCACAGCAGGACCAGGCCCCTTTCCTCAAAGCCCTGACCAAGGATCAACTGAGAACTTGATGACTAATATTTATGCTTCGATATTGTAAATAGTCTGATTCTACTCTGCACGATAGGCCGGGCTGCTTTTCTGCAAACCATGACGCAGGATTAACTGAGGACCTGATGACCCGTAACAACACAGCACAAGTGTGCTGCCAAGACTATTCTAGTTCTTATCGCCTGCTGAATTCATCAACAAACCTTGAATGTAAAACATATTCTAGTGAAGCAAATTGGGAGGAGAAAATACAGTTATCGTGATACATAGAAGTAAATAATTTTATGAAAGAGAATAATTCTGAGAGGGAAAACAGTTAGGCAAATAATAATCCTTCCTGACCAGATAAAGAGAGTATTTATTTTGCTGAGCACTCTCGTAAATTTAGGTCAAGACGCAGATCTGTGCATCACACTTATTCAATACGACAATCGTGAACTGGGAGAAGACTATATAGTATGAAATGTTTTAGGAATAACCTGCAAGTTTACACTCCCCTATTAGGGTGACTGTCGCTTCTCTTCACCAAATTTATTCCCTGTGGAAATTATTGCACTAGCTGCTAGGGGGCGTGTGATGAGACCTGTTAATTTCTTTTCTTATAGATTTCCAAGAGTACCAACAACAAATAAAAATATGATACTTAGCACATACGATCCTAAAATTAATTGTACTCTTCCTTATTACGGAAAGTTACAGCGGTTAGGAGCAAGAAGCCTCTTTTCGCAGCTAACAGGACAATTTAACAGCAGAAAAAATCGGAGTAGCCGAGGTTTTCAAACCCTCATCACGCTCTGGACGCTCTCACAACTTTTGATCAAAAGTTCAAGTTTCAAAGTAGCATCTCGGGGCTAGTTTTCTCAATAGCTTCCGAAATTTCAGCAAAACAGAGAAGGGCTTTTGACTTTCAATCTATGTACAGTCGAAATTGTAGATAAGTATACAGTCGAAATTGCAGTTAAGTATGCAGTCTAAATTGTAGCTAAGTGGGCAGTCGAAATTGCAGTTAAGTATACAGTCAAAATTGTAGTTAAGAATACAGTCGAAATTGCAGTTAAGTGTACAATCGAAATATCAGTTAAGTATACAGTCAAAATTGGGGTCAAGTGCACAGTCGAAATTGGGGCCAAGTGTACAGTCAAAATTGCAGTTAAGTATACAGTCGAAATTGGGGTCAAGTGTACAGTCAACTTGGGGTCAAATGTACAGTCGAAATTGCAGTTAAGTATACAGTTGAAACTGGGGTCAAGTGTACAGACGAAATTGCAGTTAAGTGTACAGTCGAAATTGAAGCCAAGTGTACAGTCGAAATTGGGTCAAGTATACAGTCGTAGTCACTCACACCAGCCGACAACAAAGGTCCCGTCGCAGGGTTTCGTCCAGCAATATCTGAGGCCTGCGACGGAAACGCGTACGCCAGCCTGAAGTAGGGTCATAAGAAGCTACAGGCAGGCTTATTAAAAGACCAAAAATGAAAGAAACAAAACAAAAAACAACTTTTCCATGCTGGCCGTCATGATTACCAGAAGTTGTACCTGACGATGTACTGGAGCTCATGTAGAATGATACTCAAAAATGGTATTTTTAAACATTTTAATACTGACTTTATTACTAATTTCCTGAGTTCTTTTGTATTTTCTTGAATGGTGAGTTAACATAGTAGATTTTTAACGCATGTTTCCTTCGGCAGAATTTAAAGCGTTACAAAATTTGTGTGCATTAGTTCGGCCATTTGTTGTAAAACTTACTCGAAAACTGCAAAAATAATACACATACATAAGATTTTATTTCCACCACAATAAAAAAACATGAAAAGGAATTTGTTAAGTGACCCAGCAATGAGATTCGTGAGTGCTAGGGCATTTATGTTCATTAACGCACTTACTATAATTACAGAGCAACTTACTTTACGCAGCTGCTACGTTCAAATCATACTTCTCTATTTTCATCTGAATGAAACTCCTTTTCTGGTCGCGGTGATATAGCCTCTTAGGTCTTTGACACCGCATTAACCAGAAATTCTACGAAGTCAGTATCATCATTTCATAAGCATCTTATTTACAATAAGCACTCTCTCTGAATGATAAATCGAACCATTTCGTAGGATGCAAACGATACAAATAATCTCGGTTGGCATAAAAACACATTGAAACTCAAAGAGTTACGGCGGAGTACGTGGGACGATTGAGAAGCGATAATGGTCGGTTTTTGTCGTAAAATTAGCGATGCCAGCGACCAGTTTCTGCTGCACTACGCTCAGCAGCACGACCGTTTGGCTCCCAACGGGTGAATGAACACCTGGCAACCCACGTGTGCCATATCCTCATCAAGACAAATTCCATCTCATTTTTCCTCTGTCTAGTTCCAAATCTTTGGAATATATTCGAGTGCGTAGAAGAAAACCGTTCAGTACAAGATCAAAGCTATAATTTCATGTAGCTTCTTTAAAGTGATATTTTTCTTCTCAGTTATGGAAAGCAATAGAGATGAAACCTACCAAGTAGTTAAACGCGCACTCAGATTTCTTTGGAGTAATTTCTTTCCCCCACCATATTCTACGCTTTCTTTTTCTTCATTGAAGTTCATAAACGAAATGCCATATCTGCTAGCAAAATTTTAACCAAAATCACTACACTTAAAAATAAACGCTCATACTCAGTGCGTCTCAAAGAATGAAAAAGAACTCCCGAATGAAGAAATACGCTAGCATCATAAACCAGAACAGGAAAGTAAGCAACCAGCTGCAGTTGAGAGGTCGCAGCTGGTCACTGCTGGTACACAAGTGCATATGAGGGCCTCCCTCCCACACGTGCCTGTGCCAGCAGCAGAGGTGGGCGTCCACAGAAGTCAACCGCTCCCCCGCAGAGCAACAAAAACCAACCCACAAACAATTGACACAAGGTCCTACATCGCTGCCCACAGACTCGCTCCACAAGCGACACACAAGGCGCTCGCTGCAACATTTGCCCCGAGTCGTCATGGCCTGTCGGTCAAAAACATGAGACCGGCTTCTGTACCAGACCGAACGATGACAGTCAGGATTAGCGCAAGACTGTAAGCAAACTTGTGACTGTTTTCAAACCAAATAATTACGGGAAAAATATGATCTGGAGGCAAAATTCAGCATCTATTTGTTCTGGAATACAATACTGTCGAACTTGCTTATTTAATATATGAAGAAGCTATAATAGAATATTCTAATTTCAATCATACTATAGAGGAGAAAAATTCTTATTGACCCTTTTGTTCACAAGTCCTAAATTACCTCAACTTTTTGCACTACGGCCGCACTGTGTAGACTAACGACCGTACATCGTCCAACAGACGTTCGTCAAACAGATCTCTGAGACATCCAGTCGTCGTTTGACAAACACAAACTTGACAACCCGTTGTTATGTAGTCCTCGGAGGCTTCTTCCCGTCCAATGAACAATGTAACTTAGACAGTGGATCGTGCTGACTGCAAACGTACTTTAGCGTCCATAACCTCTTCCATAATTTACGCTTTCAGAAATATTGCTTCCGTACACGATACAAATTGATGTAAATTGGAATATATAAACGTGTTTCACCTACGATTAAATGAATTTCATAGCTCTCTCACTCCATAGGAAGCATACTATCAAAAAGAAAACAAAAGAAGAAGCCTGCCAAGTTTCTGTTTGTTTCTGTCGCTAATGCTTATCAAAACCTGCATGCTTGTTGTTCGAGACAATCAGAAAAAGAAGCTTCGATGAAAAATTTTTCAATGGAAACCCTTTTGTGCCCCAGGTAGACCTCGTATAGGTTTCAACAGTCGGTATCATCGCTGAACGATCTCTGAATTTGACTGACCTCTTAAGATTAAGCTTGTCGCTTTAACGCTCAACAGCCTCACACAACAACTTTTGGTAATTCTACAGTGACTAGGCAGGCCGACCACTGAGGAACGCCAAGTTCTGAACACCATATTGAGTCTGTTCCAGCCGTGAAACGATAAATAAATATATTTTAGTCTTAAATACATATTGTTTCGCTTAAAAACTAAGATGAATATGCGTACAAATGCATAAAATATGAATGACTATTTACGCAATATTTCGTTCATTTGAAAAATGAGCTGATCCGCTTGGAATTAAGGAAGCACAGACGAGGACAGACACTCTCATCTTAAGCCCTCAGAGCTCAGGAATCCTGCAAATCACCCAAACAGCCCAGAGCCCTCCAAGCGCAACCTGGCTTCCTATTTGGAGAGTTCTTTGAACACTAGGACCTAGATAAAACGAAGTATTTTTAGCGTTAAAAATGAACTAACAATTACTCGACGATACATTATTCCTTTAACCAACGGATGGTAACCTGTGTTAGGGCTGCAAACTTAAGTATTATTTTAAGATAACCAAAAAATATAATAACTGATCAGCGTTTACAACAATGACTGCACGTAAAGGTCGTGCTATAGCCTAATCTATCAGGGAAAAGAGCATGCATACATTATTATAACCAGTCACTTAAAGGTCTAAACTGCCCGAATGTGGCTTCTCTTGATGCAGTGCGGTGCAGTGCAGTGTTAGGCTGTGCAGTGCTATGTCGTATTGTGCAGGGCTGTGCAGTGCAGTGCTGTGTAGTGCAGTGCAGTGCTGTGCAGTGCATTGCTTTGTAGTGTAATGCAGAGAAGTGCAGTGCAGTACATTGCATTGCTGTACAGTACAGTGCAGTGCAGTGTTATGCAGTGCAGTGATGTGCAGTGCAGTGCATTGCTGTGCAGTGCAGAGCATTGCTGTGCAGTACAGTACAGTGCAGTGCATTGCGGTGCAGTACATTACTGTGCAGTGCAGTGCCGTAATATGCACTGCAGTGCTGTGCAGTACTGCGCTGTGCAGTGCAGTGTAGAAAAGCCTTAAACAATGCCCAGTGTTTCTATACGGAGCAGAAGTCAAGTAGTGTATAGTGCAGTAGTGTATAGTACAGTAGTGTATAGTGCAGTAGTGAATAGTGCAATGGTGCAGTAGTGTATAGTACACTAGTGTATAGTGCTGTAGTGTATAGTGTAGTAATGTATAGTGCAGTAGTGCACGAAAGTAAAAGTCCTGGTAAAAGCATAAATATCAGCATGAGTAGTAGTAGTGGCAACATAATTTGCAAGTGCAGCGGCTAACAGCATGACAATTAGCTGTAGCGTTAGCAGTGAATTTTACCATACTAATCACTACTAATAAAGAAAATATTCAACATTGATAAGAACCACCGCAGAGTTAGCCTCGTACCTCGTCACCCCAGCGAATAAAAATGCGCTGCAATCCAACCTTCAAATGAGTAACTCAAAGCCAGTTCTCACTACGCTTACTTTGCCCTTTAAAATATCCCCTTGAACTTCGAAGTAAGGCTTTTCGCACACAAAGGCTGCTTTAATTCCCCATGAATACCAAATTTCTATTATGAACTAACAGCTCGATTCGTATGAACATAACTGTACACTGCCATCACGGATGAGCTGACTTTCGATGAAGTGGGTCATTGCGAGTACAAATCAGGGCCAAGCTCGGTCAGAAGGCCATGGCTCTCAGGGCTCATCGACCCCCGTGGGCAACACACTGAGCCTGGCGTACGAACAAGCTGCACTATAAGGAAAATGAGCAACTCTACCCAAGGTTCACTAATATTGTTTTCAATTAATGTTACCGAATATAAATTATAACACAAAAATATAAGGACAAATAAATATATATATATATATATCATTGTTCTATAAATAAATCGCTCACTTTTTACTGAATTATTTATCACACGTTCACACAACGCTGAGCCTGATGTTCCAAGACAGAATGTGTACGACCTGCCCGCCGGCCATTGGTGCGTCACAGAGGCGAAAGTAAAACAACAGGCGCCAAAAATGTATATAGGGCATGTACCCCTCAGCATAAGACTTGTGAGGTGTTGCCCACGCGATGTACTTGCAACGCTTAGCTGCCAAAGCTCAACACATCAATCGTAATTTAGAAGATCTTAAAGTTATCTTCAATTTCCATACCCTTTTCCCAAGAAGGCAACGCGCTTGACCTTCCTTCGCAGCACTTTCTCTGTCGAAAACCCATCACTAGCAGAGATGAACTTGTTTGGAGGTGGTGTAGAATTGCAATCAGATGCAGAGAATCCCTTGTACTCAATTCCTTTATCGGTAGTGGCCAGAAGCTCTTTATGATTCATGTAGGGCACACGATGAGATCAAGGTTAGGAGGAGGCAGCTCCTGCATGCGCAGGCATGTGCGAGAACGCTGCATTTTGTAGATCATGTAGCTTGTATAATACCTGCACCAATGATGGCCAACGTTTTTACTTCTGAAATTCCCCGTAGCCATTATACTCATTCTGCTTTAATGAAGATCATTTACAGAAGGAGTACAAGTAGTAAAAGCTTGCACGGGGCAAGTGCAAGTAACGAAACATTCCATAAGGTATTTGAGTGAATGTTTGAACACTTATCTCAGAAGTGAGAACAGCTAAAAAAGTTTACGCAAAAAATCTAACGACATTCCAATGCATGACCATTTAGTATGCAGTTTAATTGGTCGACATCGATTAAAGGTCACAAAAACTGGATGTGGAATTGACCCTCGCAAACCTTGACGAACTCTCAATGATCACTTGACCATATTAAGCACATGAAAACTTACTAAAAGTAAAAATTGAAAGCAACAACCTATTACGCGATGTCTATTGTTTCTCATACACCATCTCCCCATAATATTATGAAATTACATTTTTTGTAAACGATAAGGACGCAATATGCAACTAATCCAATCATTTTATCCCTCAGTGTACAATGGGATTCACATCGACCTTTCACAAAGACTGTATATCTTCACTATTGCTCAGCCAAATGATATGATCGCTCAACTTTTTCTTACGCTCAACCAAATGAAGCTGCAAGAACGAAAAAAATCATTGGTTGCCTACGCTGATGAGCCTTATGATATGATCGTCCCTGTATATCATTCAAAAATCTATAATCTCGAACTCAAACTGGTACTTATAAAAGAATAAAAATGAGTCCTGGGCGATAGTTAGCTTCTTACCAATTTTTTACAGTCCGGTGACTCACAATTTTGCATTTTATACATTTTATGTTTACGTCGGCAAGGTGGTAAAACTTGTTAAAACTCAATCGAAATTTCAACGTACATTTGGCATTTATGACAGCAGTGATTAACGAAACGTGTTGTGTTTGTCGGTGCCCGAAAAATGACAGTCAAAATTAACTTCTAGCCCGGGTTCCAAGCAAATCTTTCAATTTGATTTTGTGATTCACTATGAACTTATGTATCGAAGAAAACCGCGATATCGTTTCAAGCTGAAGAATACATTCTTTAATTTTCAAAATGAGTATGCAGTCGCTTCTAAATTAAAACACAACTGGCTGATTAGAACAATACATACATGTCGAAAACATCTCTTCACGAATGCTAATGATTTCTGTCATCGATAATCCTTTTACAAACTGCTAAAGGTAAGAGGCTTCTAGAAAATATCTGCGTGAAGTGACAAAATATGGCTTCTTTGAAAAATTTATGAGAAAAAAAAAGTCAAGTCTGGACTGGGATTTCCAGTAACTTGACGAGCCTCTCACAGCCGGGACTACACGAGGGTCCAGTTATCTACATTCGAGTATATAAATTTGATATATGTGTACGCTCGTCTAGATGGGGTCCGAAACAAGCTTATGACAATGAAAAAGTTTGAAACACATATTTGTAGCACTCCAGTATTTTATGATGCAAATTAACAAAAAAGCAGTTAACTTAGCTTCAACATTACCTAGAATGACGTCGCTAGTATCGCCCTGTAAACTTCACTGAACTTATGAGACAAAAGACAATTTCGTCACTTCAAAAAAAAAAAATTATTCCTTATGACCCCTCGCAACGAGTGTTGCAGTAAACAGAGTTGCTGTTCTGAAAGCGATCACAAACCTACAAATTTGCAGTGTAAATTCATTTGAGGAGGTAGATGCATGAGTTGGCGGACTTGAGAATGCAGTACAAGAAGGACGTGCGTGATCCGAGTAGCTTCACCTACGCTTGCACGAACGGATGCAACAAACGGACGGATGCAACCTACGCATAAACAAGTATCTCATTTCAACCATGTGAGGACGGTTAGATGAGTCATCAATATACAATATTTGAATCATTGTAATTAGGCAATCAGTATTTACGTGAGCTTGCTGTCGGCTATAACATTAAAAAGTAAAAAAATGACAGCGCACACAGAGGCGTTTCATGAGTGGTAAAAGTGATTCACCGCGCATCCACCTGCAGAGCTGTGATGCAATTAAGGACAAGCCTTCAGCTGATGCAGCCCGTAAGACTCGAGGGTGCGGCTGGGGCCGTTGTGAGTAGGCGCGCGGAGGCGTGGTGGCGGCAGCGGTGGTGTGGGAAGGAGGCCGGCACTGAGTAACTCATTCATCAGGCACGGTAAGCCAGATTTTATTTTCCCATCGTACTGAAGAATTATAGTACGAAATTTGATAGAAGTGTTAGATTGTGGGACACTTAATTGGTCAGCCATGCGAGGCATTACGAACATATTTAACTGCGACATGGGCTGCCAACCACATATTTTCTTAGAAGGAATTGTGAAGCAAAAGTACATTTGGAAGAGGTTGAAATTAATGGATGGATTTATACATGCTTACATGTGAATAAAAAAAATATGAGCAGAGACTGCTATAAGGTCTATGAAAACCGGCAGTAAAATTAACATGGGTCTTCATGACAAGCAGGGCGTAAAAAATATATAAAATCATAACATATAAATTTTGTTGAAGGCAGACACCGCAATATCCATACGTCAGGTGCTCTTTACCTAGACGAGTTACTGAGCGATCATGTTCTAGGACCAAGTCCCTACAACGAAACAATGAAAAAATCTATAAAAAATTTGAGGTGTGCATTAGAGTACAACCAAGAGCATATGGTAGATTATCGTGAAACTATGTCAAGTTGAGATGTTTCATACAAAGGGAAGCAAAACAAAAATGTAAGATGCGTTCAGAATAATAAATCGAGAGTTGTGGCATTTAAGAATAATATACAGACTCTCAAATGCCAATGGGATGTACTATGCACAGTTTGTATGCGCCCATAGTGAGAGACCGAGCAAGAAAGTGCAGACGTATGCATCATTATTCTAGCACTGTTAATGTGAAGGATGACTAAGAAGTGAGATGGAGAGAACTAAATATGTATATCCCCAAGGATGTGACCATGTAGAACAAGACTATTGACCATTAGGTACTGTATGTAAGAAAGATATAAAAATAACAAAAAATGAAGAGAACAATCGATGTGTTGGTTCTTCGTACAACAGAGCTATGAATTTTGAAATATTTGTGAGTTCAGAGCCGCGAGTGTTATGAAGTAGCACGAGTAAAATGTACGGATTATTTATGAACTGTACAAATTTCAAACCTAAACACAAGATGATGCAGGCGCTAAAGCACGGAAGATAAAATTAGACTCAAGTGTTAACGGATTCTTTTCGGAATACTGCATTAAAATCCGACGTTTGACGTCCTATTATTTACGAGTCCACATTTACAAGGTAGAGCAAAAGCTAGAATACGAAAATTGAAACAGCGTCTAAAGGACAATTTTGGCAAATAATATACAGCATCTCGATTGGCTTTGGGAGGGCGACGCAATCTACGGCCGGAATTGAGTTTAGCGCCAGTGATGCAGAATACGCAGAGCGACGCGCGAATCCATTTTTCTCGCAGTATACGCCAGTACAAAAAATTCTTTGCTATGGAAATATACTGAAAAATGTACGTACGAAGTAAATATTTCATGCATTAGTCTAATTCATTTTATCAATTCATGAACTCATTTTGCTGTATTAGAAAAACAACTGTGTATAACACGCAAAGTTATCTCAATTCCAAGAGTACGTTTGACTTGTTCATCTACAGCACATAGCGGAGGGTGCACCGTGTGTATATCACGCGACCTCCGTACATCGCACATGAATTAGCCGAAAAAAAACTCAGAAAAGCTTCAGTGAAAGTCGTATCCTTTCTTTTGTTGTTCTACTCGTACTCGCATAATAATGTACTCAGCTTCTCAGCATCGGTGTAGTTACACCAATACATAAAAGTGGAGAGAAACATGTCTCAAAAAACTACAGGCCAGTAGCCTTAACATCGCACGTCATAAAAATGTTTGAAAAAATAATTGTGAAGAATTTGGTGCGGTACTTAAAAAATGGGCTCTTCAACAAAAATCCGCATGCTTTCGAAAAGGGAGGTCGTGTCTCTCACAACTCCTCGAACATCAAAGTATGATAACCGAAGCACTAGGGAAAGGGAATGTTGTGGATGTTGTATACCTTGACTTCGCAAAAGNGAATCATGCAAAGACACCTTAGTCCCAGCTCAGTTCTTATGTATGTGTTAATACGCTTGTAACTGTTTATGTAAGGGTCTATGTATGTCACACCCATGGACCATGGAATCCTACTTAAAAAACTGACAGCCCTAAGCATCGGTGGAGAGCTACTGAAGGGGATCCACAGTTTTCTAACAAGGCGGAAACAGGTGGTTGCCGTGGACGGGCATCTCTCGTCGGAATCTCTGNTGGTGTGGGTAGGGGCAGCGTGTTGTGGTGTGTGTGTGCTGAGTGTTGTGGTGTGAGTGTAGCGTGTTGTGGTGCGTGTGGAGGCTGCGTGTTGTGGTGTGTGTGTGCTGGGTGTGCTGGGCACGGTCAAACAATATGGAATTCAACGAAGGCAAGTTCGAACGAATAAGATATGGAAAGCACCCAGACGACAGATTCTCATACACAATCAAAGGGGGTCTGGGAATAGAGAAAAAAAGCTCCCTTAGAGA
>VOMN01087747.1:0-21290 GCA_014899125.1 Orchestia grillus
TGGAGCAGAAGGCGAGTATTCCATTTGTCTTTCAGGGTCCCAGGGTCAGGTTCCCAACATGGGTCGAGCCCCGGGATTTCAGCTGCCCATCCGTTTACGGCCGAGCGCCTTGCCCATGCTGTTCCCATTGGGTAGCCACGTGGCGCGCTCGGCCATGGCTACCCTGTTAAGCAAATTTCAATATCTACTCATACTAATGTTAATTCTGTTACATCTGTTGATAGAAAGCAATTATAATTTTCACTACCATATCTTTGGGCTCAAACTGAGAAACTGAAGTCAGAGTTGTGTATTTTTTTGTCCAAATTCTTATGCTGTATGATTTTAAACTTATTCTAGTGAATGCATTTTTAATTGGGTCACTATTCAAAATTATAGATGACCTTCTTACAGGCATGCTCAGCTCAAATGTTTGTAAACATAGGTATGTACAATGGGGTACATCAGAGTACGCAGGCTCTACATTCTGTAACCTGGGTATTTGTGTTGCTGAGCATGCTGGACGGAGGAGCTAACAGCTTCTCATCAGTACCTTCCCACTCTGCCATATGCTCACACACAGAGAAATGTGATATACCTTGTTTATCTGATTTCAAAGTTCTAGGCAGAGCTAATAATTCCAAAATACTCTGAATTTTAGAACCTTTTTTATTTTACAGTTAAAGCTCAATTTAAACTATATACAATCAGTGTATCCTCTGCGAATAGTTAGTTCCTAATTTTTTTTTGTCCATCACAATTTCATGTGGTGTTGACTGAATTTCTAGTTGTTCTTATTCAAGTGTTGATAATGACCATGAATGTTGGTTGAAATGTTTACTTTTTTTATTTCAATAATTTGTTTCTCAAAAATGAATTTATTAGGAGATAAAATCATGGCGTGCACGCCAATTGACGTGCGTCAGAATTGCACGCCAAATTTGACGTCAGACCGACGTTATATAACAAAGCAGCAGCTACGCCAAGAGTACCCACAGAGCTGCCTGACTTGCAGCTCAGAAGGATCGCCATGACAATATTGCGTTAGCGGGACTTTGGACAGTACGGTACTAAGCAAGCACTTTGAGAACTGATCGGATTTGAATGTTGATGAGAGGTGTGGCATTTCTATGTTCTTTGTGCCTACCAGTTAACCAGTGCCGTTTCGTCCTTAGCCTGTGTCTGTGCTTTCCATACATTTTGCAAATTCAACTTCTTATGATATCACAATAGTGAACGTGATAAACCTAATTTCTGTTTTTTTACCCTTCTTCTGTAGGTTGATGGGTGCAATCATATATGTATGAGAGAGGTGTTAGGCCACCTCTTAATCTGACAATCTTGTTTGTTAATGTAGTGTGATTTATTAAAATTTATTTGTCAAAGCAATTAAATATTTTTATCTATGTTTGTTAAAAACAGAGGACATTTACCACTTTTATCAATTTTTAGATTTCATTATCATTTTTTATGCCACTTTTGTACATGAACCAGGTGTCCCATCACAAAAATTAATCTTACAACTAAAAAAATCCTTTCAATGATACCAACATTAAAGCTGTACAATGAATATAACATTCTGTGCATAACATGACTTTGAAAGTAAATATTAACACAGCTTATGCTTGAATAAATCTGGATATATCAATCCTCATTAATGATCTTGCAATAATTACTTAAATTTCTTATGGATATTACTAAATTGAACACTAAACTTGAAGAATATTATTACCATTAGCTAGTATAAAGCTTCCTAGCCACACCAAAGGTAATCTTAAAAGAGCAAAAAGAAGGAACCACTTTGTAAGGACTTAAGAAAATGTGGAATCTATGCACAGGTATGTCTCCAAAAAAATTCCCTAAGCATAAAAACAGCAAGTTAAGATAAAAAAGGCAAATAAGAGCAAAGAAAGTTTAAAAATTAAAAAATAAGCAAAGGCAGCACAAAAGATAGAAGTCCTACAGGCCCATTGTTAGCTGAGGTGACCTAACAATACTCCCCTGAAGTAGCCAGTCCTTGTATCATAACACAGACTGGTAGACAAACTCAACTAACATAAACCTATTACCTATGGCATATCCTATGCTTTCCTGGGCTCTGTGGGCATTAAGGACTCCCGGGGAACTATTATTATAGTCACACATAATTCAATATCCGATTTTAAAAAATCAAATCTTAAGACATTTTGGATGCTAATAGATTCACTTTTAGCAAGTTAATAGTCATCTGGTTTTCAGTTGAATTGAAATCGCTCTGAGTATTGATCTTGGATAGATGCAAAAAGGCAAGTAGTTTCATTGATACTTTAAAATTAGCAGGACCTATATATACATAAGGTACAGCAAACGTGAATGATAAGAAACAATTGTCAATGCCATAACTATAGTCATAAAATTCCTCAACGATTCATACCACAGGACTTTAACCCATCTGTTAAACACGTATTACACTGCATTGACTGCAAGTACATAGCTAACATAGGTAACTACAAATTTAGTATGGGATATTATTAGTTATTACTAAACTACTTACTTTTGGAAATCAGGTCAATTTTTTTTAAAAAGGTAACACCACTTACCTAACAAAATATTGCTCACCTTGATTCACGTTTGTGAATGCTGCAGTTAGTATACAACGTAAATATCAAATTAGCAAAGCAATTACCAAAAGGTAAAAGACAATACCTAGAATTAACTACAGTTATACCGTGATTTTATAAAACACCATTCTTAACGACTTTCTGAACTAATTACTTTATTTCTTTTGTTTTTTCAAACCGTAAACATAAACCGCCGACACATGCCGTTCACCGCGGTACAGTTTCGTTTAACATTGTTCTATAAAGTGAATGTTCATCACACGGATCACTCAAAGAAACGACCGTAACAATTATTGATGAGGAGGAATATCACCATACAAAATATGAAATAAACAACTCAAAGCACTAAGAAACATTTGTTTTCCATTGTCATTTTAATGAGCACAAATTTAATATCTATACTGAATTACAGTGCTCTATCTTCATTCGATATTCGAAATCGTATGACGCTGATGATATAATTAAACTTCGAGTCATTGACTTTCTGCAAACTTGGTCAAAAATATTCAACAAATTTTCGCATTCTCAAAATTATGGATGATTAAAAGAGTTGATTTAAGTTTTCATAGCTTTGTGACAACTTCCCATGGGAAAGTAAATAATTTGTTCACGTTTCAAACAGCGTCGTAGAAAAAATCCTCACAGATATACATTTATATTCTTATTAAAAACGTACTAAGTGTGTTTTACTGCAACACTGATCTTTTTAAAATTAGAATCGCTAATACATTAAGAAGAAGTAGGATTAGGGGTTGTAAGCATGCTCTCAGTTTTTTTTATGAATTTAACGGCTGCGTGTGAAGAGCATATATTCATTAGACGTCTAAGAACATTTTTTGAATTATTATGTGAATTTTACCCCATTTATTTTCACTATACTTTTTTAGAAAGAGTAGCCTAGGTAGTTATGAAATGAACATGTGTATATATAAATTTTATTTAATCTATTCTTTTAGCACATTAACTATATGCAAACTAGAGCAAAAATAACACAAGATTTAGAATTAGATACTTCCTTTATCTAGCCGCGTAATATATTTCGTCGTGAAGTCTTTAACTATTTAGATGGAATATATTCTGTTCCCGGTTAGGGCATAAAAATGAGCAGGCACAACATACAAGTGAACAAGGATAAATCCTTCATTGTCCGCTATCACTACGTCTGACATTGAAATTTATAGAAAAAATAATTCAAAACAGTCTTTGAATTCACAAAATTCTTATATGCTTTCGGCGACCTTAACAGTGATCAAACAAATAACAAATAGTCAGTTAGCTAAAATAAAATACCGGCTAAGCTTATCACAAATGGTCCAGCATCAACTCGGATTGCTGATAATTTGGAAACTGTTCTCGACCTAGCAATAACAAATAATTTCAATGCAATTTCTAGTACAGTAGTTGTACCATCTTTTTCAGATCACCATTAGGTAGAGTATACAATTAACATTGCAAAGAAGAAAAAGATTGCTGTTCATTACCCATCGCTTAAAAACTCTTTATACACCTGAAAAATTCCACGAAAAACTGTTGGACAGAAGAAACGAGTTTTGAAATATGGAGAGAACGCACGATGTAGATATTCAAGATTCATTTTTCAATTATGATTTTGCAGTCGCCTTAGATGAATGCGCACCATACACCACCAGGAAGATCAAATCACTACGTACTGATTGGATCACAGATAAAATAAAACAGCTGAGCAGCAAAATTAAGAAAACTTACCTGTATGAGTACAAGCAAAACCGATCAATAGAACTTCTAAAAAGATAAAAGGATCTTCAAAAAAGCCTCTGTTGAATGATTGAGAAACCAATGTGACCCTTGCCTTGAATGTTCCTGACTTCGGAATCAACAATTTTTATTTTTTCATCTTTTCACTTTGGAAAATTCGGAATAGGTTCGACTTTTTGCTATCATTTTGCAGTATATCGTGTGTATAAAAGACCATAGGTTACACTGGATCATCTTTGCACTGCAATTATTATATTAAGAGGAATGCACAAAGATCACACGACGTTTTGGGTTAATACTTCCTTTCCGTGCTTAGGAACGAATTAAGAATCACGATCCGAAGTTTCAATGCGACTTCCACACGTAATTTTAAGGTTGTAATCTTACAGATCCCAATTAGAAGTTCTATCGAGACTACCACGTTTTAAATTTAAGGCTGTAACTTTACTTTTTGAAAAACTGAATGTTATATGCTCTCTGTGTGACTGATTTCGGAATAAATAATATTTTTTTTTGCCAGGAAATAAATGCAAAATTAGCTGAGGAAACATTTGAATGACCCATAAGTAATGTTAGTGATATATACAAGAAATGGTTCTGTAGTTTCTGGGATTGAGTGGGTAAAAAGAAGAAAAACTAACGATTTGTGTCGTATGTCCGGCACAAGAAGTTACGGCCCTTTTCATTAAATCTTTAGGTTTGAATGAGAAAAGGTTTCCGTGAGCTAGATCATAACATAAGAATTAAGCTGTAGCAACTACAGTAGAGCTGTTGAGTGTACTGTTAGATATCCAACGTCTATTATGAGTGCTTCATCATCCAAAGTTAAATCAAGCTGAGTAGTGTGAATTAATTTATAAATGAATAACACTGGCTTTTGAACTTCTACCTGTCATTCCTCCTTGATTTCTTTTAGTTTCATGCCTTCTTCATTGATTAATCTTGATATTTTATTCCTCTTCCTATTTAACATGTTTCAATGAGCAGGGGATCCTGTGTGGGAATATACCTTATGCATAGATTTAACGGTCCCCAAAGTCCATACTAAATGGTCCCTTCTCTTTCGGTGCGAGATAGTCCAAGTTACTAAAGCACTGTTATCCTTACTACTGCTACTACTATCAATGCGTGCCCAAAGTTCGAGGTAGGAAGGAAATCGCTTGAAAATGTTTCAAGGATATCAAAGTGGAAAAGGCACAGCAGTCGTTCAGACACTGTACAAATAGTACAGTGTCTGAACGCGTACAGTGTCTGCGAGTTTAAAGCCGATGATCCAAAGAAATCTATCAGGTGCATCAGATGATCGGTATCGCCAGTTGACTACTGGTGTCAGAATAGTTCATGAAATTTGTGATGCATGAGGAGATTCGCTACAAGTTGTACATTCTTAGGGGGTCATTTTAAATAAAACAAACGTGTTAGAATAGCTTGATCCCAATTAAATAGTTACTCAGCACGTTCAAAAGCAGCCTTTACTCATCTGTCAAGTATTGTTTATTTGTGACGTCAAATTCACCAAACAGAAATTTACTGGATTACCCCGCTCAGAGCATTCAGAAACAAGCAATTTAGCTCTTTTAAAATAACATAGCATCGTGGAAGACTGCCTTCGGTTGTTGAGGTCATGACTGAAGTGAGGAACTATCATTTGGTGAGGACGTGCCTTAAATTTGAGTTTTGTATGGAGGCAGTGGAAGAGGTCATAAGTGGCTTAATGGAAGAATGCATAAACAAGGTTCTTAAAACTTCGTTCACTAATTGTCATCAAAATGTGTTTAGATACTATTAAATTTGAATTACCTTTATTAGTTACTAATTATGCCTTCAAATATCATCCGCACCCTCTTTATTGAATCTATGCAATTTAAAAAATAAAATACGTAACACTGACGGGGTAAGACTTGGCAGACAGGGACGGAAATCAGATGATAACCTGCACTTTATAACTGTGAGCTCCGTCTGCTCATGAAGAGAAAAACATGTTGAAGATAATAGCATTGGTGGCGGTAATAAATCATAGGCACAACAACTGAGTTGGATTAATACCCTCAATTCCTCAAGCAAGCTCTACGTACATTTATTCGCTGTGAGAAAAGCTGATGAAAGCGCCAAATAACTGAGAAAGCGAATAATATAATCCTTGAAAATTTTAGTATAAATGAAAAAAAGAAATATGGAACTAGCCAACGTAATACTTTCAAAAAAGTGGAAACGAAGTCTGAGCGGTTTGATTACGTCACAGAACAAATGATATGATAACAGCCCCTAAAAATAATAAATAATTCTAAAATTATTAACTTTAGCAAGTGTTAATCATGATTATAAATGATTATTATAAGGAATTAGGTATGTATTGGCCTTGGCATGTTAAATTTAATCCTTTTCATTTCGGTTACAAGAATAACACTGGGAATGGAACGTTTGCGTTGTCCAAGTAGAAGCTCTTATTCAAAAAGCAAGTTTCAAGTTCATCACAAAATATTCAAAAAGTACAGACTAGTGTTCAAAGGGTCACCTAAACGGAAGGCAAAACACTTTCATCCCGAAGTGTTTCTGGACTTCGAAGTGATTTTTGTCGTTTTTTCCCTAAGTAACAAGGCACAACTAAACGAGATAAACAAGTCGTGGATTGGAGAAGCCTTTCATCATAGTAATCAAATAGTTTTGGGCTTTCATTCAACTTCCGAGACGAGTGAACTGAGTGATAGAGATGGAATTCTCCTGCGACGTGGAAGTGAGTTATTTACTCCAGTAAAGTTCGATGCTTTAAGTTATTACCTGCTGCAAACCTCAGGTAATCAGCTACCTAGCGAAGTCAGCTCGGTGATCTTGAAAACCTGTTCCGGCGGTCCAGCCCGGGTCCTCACAAAAAAGTCAAAGGCCTAGCTACTGCGTTTTGCTTGAGCATCTAAATCTGGTAAAGTGTAGTTTACTTAGTCTAATTCTTTTTAAAAATGCTGTCACTATATTACTCCTTCATCTATTCAATATTCATATCCATATTTTTCTGATAATGAAGCTGGTCAAGCTTTAAAACTCGAAGAAACTTTTTTAAATATGAGCGTAAAATGTCAAAATTGTTACGAGTATTTCTAAAATATTTATTGTAAAAAAAGCAATAGTAAGAGAAGACATTTCGAAAGAGAGACTTGCCAAACAGGTAATACAAAGTAGTGGGAGCTAGTGTTCAGTAATGCTCCATTTAGGGTAGTAAGAAATTATTTATTGACAGGACAGGAGTGATTTGGTGACGGAAGTTCTTTACTGACAGACTTGCTGAATAATGTGCACTACAAGCTTCCGCCTCACTCCTGATGGCATCTCAAGTAATAATTTGTAAATTTAAATGAATTTCACAGTATCCACAAGCACCATTGGCAGGGGTGATTTTGTGGTTGAAAATTTTATGACTTGTGTGAACGTATGAGAAGAATAAGAAATTTTTCAATTGCTTTGACGTTTTTAATGATATGAATTAGAATAATGAGAAAAACATTGCAAGACACTAGCTAAAGTTTTGAGTTTGCTATGGAAGCTCAAGCTAAAATACGCGTATATATTCTTCGCACCTTTGTGAGCAAAGATCGGATGACTATCAGAGGACAACATTTTAACTGAGAGTATCACGAGACACATTTCGGAATGCGACATTTTCCGAAAAAATAGTCTTTTTCTCCGAGATGTACTTCTGTGAATTTTAAACGATGTTTTCCTCCTCGGCCTCGTATCAGTGATTCCATCCAATCGAAAAAATCATCTTCGTTCTGGAAACGTTCATTTACCTACAGCAGGTTTCAATAGCAGTGCGCAGTCAGTAGTCCAGTGGCAGTGACGCAGAAAACAGGACGGTAGAAGGTGAGCTTGAGGCCAGCAGGTTTGGTGCCCCTTTTTTAGGCTTCATCTTGGGTACTCCAAGATGAAGCCTAAAAATGAAGTTGCTAGGAAGGGAATGAATGAATACACTTTATATTCATTTGTTAATGTTTGTCAAAATGTTAGCGCTCAACCTTAAAACTCAGAGCTGAAGTGATCTTAATATTGATCCTAGTTGATCGATAATTTAGATTCCATATCAAGCAAATAAAATTGAAAATATTCTGTCACTTTACGAGATTCCTTTAGCACAATTCTTACGTGGTAAAAAAAGACCAGTAAACTGACAAAAAAAGAATACCAATAAAATTAAATATTTTTCAAGTCAAATTGATTTAACTGAATAACTGCTAAAATAATTTAGTAATTGTAACATTTATATTGTTTTTCTGCATATTAGTGCGTCAACATATTGATAGTGTGAGTAAACTGTAAACGGAATGATTTTCTTAAATTGTGAATTGAGAATTTTGTTAGCAGGCTCAAGTATTTTACTAGCCAGCTTTCAGCCGCACTTTTACGAGCCATTGGAGCTACTTAACTGCAATGGGAGGTTGAATGCCATCCTGCCTATGCTGATGCGTTGTGACCACAGCTCGTCGGACGTGTTGAAACACTGGCTGCAAGCTCGTGGTAGCGCGACGCACATGACGCTCTAGCACCTCAGGGTGCGCTGTCTGCGCGCTGCTGTCCCTCGAAAACGACGGAATTTTGTGTATAGTAATGAGATCAATCAATTGCATGCAGGTGCAGCGCTGGAAAGACAGTCGCTACTTTGTCAAAATTTAACATTTCAAGGGATCATTGTGTCAAGACGCGATACTTATGGAACGCTAAGTACAAAGGACGCAATGATTTAGTTCGAAGTGAAGAGTTACAAAACTTTTAAAAAACTTGTTTCTCTCTCGATGGAAACCGATCTGTTGGTTGGTATTGACGCACCTTCTTGCTGTTACTCTGAGCGTACGAACTGCTTAATCCAAATCCAGAGCAAGAGTTACAGCACTGAAGCAAAACTTGCTCTGTCGATGGTCAACAATCCATGGTACATCGTAAATGGCGTGGCGAGCCTCACAAAGCTTGTGTTTTCAATTGACGAAGATAACTCTTCGTACAATGCGCACGCGTTCAAAAAAGTGTTGATCTAGTATTTTTCAATGCAAACATTGTAAAAAATAGCTAAGAAATACCAACGAGAGCCCATAGAAATTGATTTTCCATTTTCATCATTCAAATAAACGACGCTGATTTAAAGGAGCCGATTGTGTCTTTCGCCTTACTCATATTCAGAGCGCATCTGCCAATAAATATATAGAATGCATTTATTTTTCAATTAATTCAACTGAAGAACTTTAACATTAATAAGCCAATGGGTTGAAAATGGAAAAACTGTTTGTTTACTCAAGGGCCCTTCACACGATCAGTCAGTGTCTGAAGACAGTGTTGGCAGACACTCAAATCGTTGGAAGTCAAGGTGCTGTACAGTCTCTCGACTTGCGACCTGACTCCAAAATTGATGGCAAAGTTAGCATTCGATGCCCATGTTTGGGTGTCTGCCGCACAGTCTTCAGACACAGACTGATCGTGTGAAGGGTCCTTGAGTTAGAGGGCTGTCGCCATCTTGTGCCATAAAATGAGTCCGTCCAAAGAGTTATCAGCGAGTAATTCCGCTGAAGGCTAACATTCCTATCGAAAAGGACTGGTTTTATTGAGCTTGGGGCTTTGCTTGCGATAGACTTCATTTATTTACAAGTAGGATGCAAGTTTTTTAACTCATTCAGTACCCTTAGCAATATTCATCCGCGAGGCCGAGATAGAAAGTGGTGTATGTGTATGTAAATAAAATAATGAGAGGCTGAAATTTGTCTGCTTTGAATTGGTATGGCCCAATAAAAATAATATATTGTCCATTGCATATTGTAAACAATCCACCGTGTACTTACGTAAACTTTCGCTTTCCCCTCCTCGAAAACGAGTTTCTGAAACATATCCACAAACGATCAGTAAACCAACGAAGGTTCTCTGACATACTTAAAAAAGGCTGGTTTTCTCTAGCCCTGACCAAGTATGAGATGTCACTAAAGGAACTTATCGAAAGTCAATAATATATTTCAGGTTGCTATGCTACAAAAATGAAAAAAAACTTGAAAAGATACATACGTTGCTAATTTTTTATAACGTAGATAGCTGAAATGTTTCACAAGCTTGGCACCGATTTTTCGTGCCGCGGTGCAGCTGCGGTGCTCCCGGGATGCCGTACAAGACCAAGTAACTTGAGCTGAGGCAGGCGTCCCAAGGAAACCTCCTAAGTGTGGTGTGGAGCATGGTGTCGGCAGCCGCTGTAGAGGGTGGCAAAAGTGTGGTGAGGAGCATGGTGTCAGCAGCTGAGCTGCAGCCGGTGTAGCCCTCTGCATATTGATGAATAGCTGGCATATGAGTTTGGCTGCCATGTGTAGCGAGTTGCACGAATTTCAAAACGAAGAATGTCATAAGAATACGATTTCGCACCTAATGTTTAGGTGTCATAGTGTCAGTTCGTGAAATCGATGAATTTCTTTTCTCGTCGTCTTTAGCATTTGACTCAAGAACTTCACCTTTAAATTTGAGTGGAAAAAGGTCAAACATTGATATTCTTGTTAATTTTAATTTTCCATTTGTATGAAATTATTATACTTCAAAGTAAAGTAAAAGAGTTCGTAAAAATTTGTCGATAAATTTTGTGGTCCACTTCAGGAGAAAAGTCTTTCGCGTACCTCTGTCATGCCTCTACTGTGACCGCAACGACAACTTAGTTTTAAAGCTCGAAGATTTGTACATAAAATTCACGCAGCCTTTTACAAATTTTGCGCGTTTCTTTTATACTAAATTCTGGAGTGAGTTATTTCGAACTAGTGAGGCGATGCAATAATTCTATCTGAAGCACTTGTGCAAAAATATTCTGTACAGTGCTCTAACTGTTGTAGTATTTGCACAGCTGGAGTTCTTCTGCAAGAGGCGTGCGCGCACACATAAACTCAAGAGGACGGGGCTCAACATTGTGCTCTTGAGATACAGTTGGCCATTTTCTACCCCTTTTTTTACTGAGAAGAATATTTCAGAGTTCCATTTCCCCACCAAATCCAGGGCCGAGCTCTCCGCTAATGGGAATGCATTCTAGAAACCTCCATGTAATTATTGTTCGGCTATCAAGAAATGCCGTCGTGACGACCCAAAGGCGCGCGCCCTCCAAAGTACACAGGTGTCAAAATGTGGTCTAGCGACATCGTTTTGGCGAGCAGAGCCTTGGCGTTGTCTTCCGTTGTGATGGTAACGGGTTTCCTTTACCTTCCCCGGGAAGAGCGAGTTAATTCGATTTCATTCATCATGAATTTTTCAACTTTGCTCTAGTAAACTCGTCGTACGTTTGATTCGAAAAAATCCAATGAAGCGAGTTTACTCGTCCTTTATTGATTTCCCTCGATACAAATCGAGCATTGCCGAGTGCACCCATACGTACGTCTCGATCCAATAAAGTCGTCTCAGATCGTGCGTTTCCTGCAGAGAACCTGTCGGGGAAAAGGGCTAAACACGATTTTGGTGGGAAATGCTCCCAAATTCAAAAAAATATTATGAATTCACAATTTAGACAATAATTTTCATCAGTAGAGTAAGAATGGTTATGAAGAAGATAGTGAAATATGTATACTTTATTTTAATGAAATTACATATACTCTCACTACTCTCCCACAGCGCAAGAATACATGTTAGAATGCTGCAAGAGAGGCATATCCGCTCATGAAGCTACTCTTAAGAAGCCCAACATAAGAGACTGTGTTCAATAGTTGTCTAGCGTTCAGCATTTCGTAGGCATATTTAGAAGCAGGCATTCAGAACCTACAAAGTATTTACTTGTGCATGATTTAGTATTTAATTAATACGAAAATATAACACCCAGCAGTACTTCAGTCATGATTCTTTAGCTCCTAGTTACGGATTCACATAGACAAAAAAGGTCTTGTCTCTGAGTATGGCATTTGACGGCAACCTCAGCGCTGAAGTGGCTAATGCAGAAAATGAGTAAAAATTACGAAAATTACTAGAATCATTCTTCAACTAATTTTATGGCAGAGTGAAGTCCAGGATCTATGATTTGTACTGATGCTGTCAGATTGAGGATAATTCAACCAAATCTGAAGACAGTTCCACTTCGCTCGTTGCAGGCACACCACAGCAAGCGGAGGAGAGACGTCATGGCTGAAGCTAATGGAAAGGAGAGTGCCACTGTGGCCATCATCGGAGCTGGACTGGTAAAAATTAAATAGCTGTTTGAAGCTATTGAGTCATAATCGGGTGTTATGATTGGTTAAACGCTTATCAGCTGTGTAACCAACCCATCACTCATCAGCTGTGCAATTAACCCATTACTCGCCAGATGTGTAATTAATCCATTACTCATCAGCTATGTAATTAATCCATTACTCGCCAGGTGTGTGATTGATCAATCACTCATTAGCTGTGTAATTAATCCATTAGTCGCCAGCTGTGTAATTAATCCATTACTCGCCAGCTGTGTAATTAGCCCATTGCTCGCTAGTGTTTCGCCAATGAAACGCTTGTAAAAATAATTTCATTTTCATACATACGAAAAATAGTCACCGTTGGTCTGCTTTACAGAGCTCCAATATACTTAACCATTATATAAACGTCAACCTATTTAAAAATTTTGCATTTTATGGGAATTTATACACTATATGAGAAATTTTACGTGGTAATGAGGGGAAATTCGTGCGCCTAATAGGTTGAAGCGACTAATTGTGAGGCGACCATAGCTCAGTGCGCACTGGATGGGTCGATTGTAACGATTTCTTAATTAGAGTTGAATTATCAGCATGGGTATATATGCAGGTATGGTCTTGATATAGATGCTCAGAACAGTAGCTGAAACATGAAATGGGATGTACATAATTTCCAAATAATGCACACTAAGTCTGTTATTCTCTAAGTCATACTGACTTGTATCATCCTACAACAATGTTGAAAATGTCCTTAAATTACATCGTAAATTCTGTTTGACCAACTGTTGCTGTGTCACGAATAAACTGGATTTTCATAGCACTGTGTAGTTTTCAATTTTGAAATAACGAAAGTAGCTCAAGTTTAACCCCGTGACTCATTTTTGAGCGATAAACCTTTATCTGAATCTTGTGACTCACATTTGCGCTCAACGCTCACTAATGTTTCTGTTTTCGTAGACTCGTACGAGCTTGAAAAACGTAAAACGAATGAGAATGCTTTCCAGTTCGGTGCTAGTGTGGCCACAAACATTATTTTTGCAGGTTGGTGCCCTGGAGGCGTGCATGATGGCCCAGCGGGGCTACAGGGTGCACCTCTACGAGTACAGGAAAGGTACATGAAAATGTTTCGTGCCCTCGACACCTAGGTACAGAGTCTAATAATTATGAGTAGCCTCAATGTAGGGCAATTGTTTGTACGACTGTCATGTGTGAACGCTGTTTAGCGCAGATGATCTTTTGTTTTTCTTTTGAGAAGGTTCAAGGGATACGTAAGTATGGTACAACAAGAAAAATTAAATCTGTCCATTAAGTTACAGTGCCACTGAAATATTCTGTGGACTGATGCTATTAAGTGCATTTATTGTCTTTCGTTACCTGACGGCACAGGACTATAGGTTACAGCCCAAACTCTTGTTTGGAAGTATACTACCGATCATCATCATAAATCTCTCGCTTATGATAAAGCAGAAATTTTCGATTGGATTCAAATCTGGCAAATTTTGCAGCAACGCCATTAAATTGTTGTCCTTGAATTCTAATGAAGTAGATATTGCTTAGTTGCTTTGGCAGAATGTGAAGGTGCATTGTTTTTGCATAAAGATTTTACTTTTTCGAAGTGACAAAGGCTAGTTTTCGAGTAAAAGTAGACGACCTTCACTCAAAAGTTTACAGTAAGAAGTGTTAAGTACAACATTATCAGGAACCACAACAAGGACGAGAGGATGGTAGACTATTATTCCAGCCCACACAATTACACCACCTCACCCTCGTAGCGCTGGAAACGGTGATGTAACTTGGTGCCAGGTCCAACCCAGCCTTTGAACCATCCATCAGGTTCATCCAGAAAAGCTCTCATCTCATCTGCGAACAGTACATACTCCATACCTCTCTTCCCCTTTGAAGTCTCAACATTTCCCCATTAAATCCTTTCCTCATTGAAGTCTCAGCATAATGTGCCTTGAAGTCAATGGATTTTTTCATCAGATCAAACCAATGCCATTGAACAAAGAACCCATATGGTTAGGAGTAGATTTCGATACATTTTGGACACCAGCATCTACAAAAATGCTTTTACATGTTCATTTAGGATATTTCACATGTAACCGTTTAATTTTTTTCATATATCGAATCGTCAAAGCCTTCATTTTACCTTTATCAGGGCGCTGCTTCCGAATTGAATGATCTTCCTAAAACCTTTGGACTGTTCTAACACTGCGACCTGAAACAGTAGCAAATGTAGTAGGAGATGATCTTTTGGCAGTTTCCTTGATGACTAGCACCTTTTCAGCATCTGTACGGCGTTTAACACGTCCTATAATAATATTTAGCTTAACAGACTATTAATTAGCTTCACCTAAAATGCAATAACAGCTAAATCAAATGCCACTTTCGCCATGAAATCAAGTATAAAACGTAAAGAAATGTTGCGATATGCTCTACACATTTATTCGCTAAATCTAAAATAATAGTCACCAGGAAAAGCGTTTCGTTGAAAAATGACCTGGACCATTACCGCGGGTCATACTTTTTGTAAAGCAAAGAAATTACTAGCGTGATACGTTGGTGTAGAGTATTTCCTAAGGTTTCTATTTGCTAGATTTTTTGTAGAAGAACAGTAACTTGAAAGAACAACTGAATTCTAAGCTTTCTGTCTCCTCTAAGCCTTTCCGTAAAACAGATCAAGAAATACGTAAGCTGTCGATTCAGCATTTTAAATCGCAAAGGGCGCAGGCAACACGTGACAGCTGCTTTTCGTGACGAGAGAAGTTATCAAGAAGAAAACTTTAGAAATTTGTCTCAAATATGTTGATTCAAGCATCGAACCCTGGGTCCTATAACTTTGAAATGAGATGAAAGGATACGTCAATGTTCATGGGGTCTTTGTTGAACAAAGAAGCCGCTTCAACGCCTCTTGTTTCAGTGTCCCAATTCATGATCCGTCACTACCTAAGCATCCACTCAGAGTAAATCCACTGGAACATTGGGGATCTGGCCACTGTAGAGCCTTTCTGTTTTTGCTCTTAGCTTGTGTTCATTTGGAAATTTATTGCTCGTAGCTTGTGTTCATTTGGAAATTTATTTAGTAGAAATGACCTATTAGGAAACAGATTGTTGATGAGCAGAACACTTCAGTTTAGATTTTAATTCCAAACTTATGGATGCTCATCTTTTCAAATCAGTTTTTATGACGTTGACGTGTACTTCCTGATAATGAATGAATCTTGAAAACTTTGTTTTGCAGTTTTGTTTCGCATCAAACCCATATCGCTCTATAAATTTAAATGACTGGAATGATTTTTTCGCTTACTGGTGTATTGAATGAGAATTACATTTTTAACAGAAATATTCTTGAACGTCGTCAGTAGCTTCAAAATATTCAAAGGTCTCTGTTGAGATAAGGAATACTATTCCATTATCTTTGATTCTTTTTTAGAAATACATCATTTAATGACAGAGCTGAAGCTGTACATTCAGCAATACGGCGGAGCAAATTTTGATACTCGGACGCTGAATGTTCAATTCCGTTGCTAGAGTTGAAAGCGACGTTGGCGACGGCGAAGTTACCGCGTGAATTAAACGTGCATAACGTGCAGACATCCGGACGTTGGAGCACGTGCCGGGGCGCAGCATTAACCTGGCCATGTCCGTGAGGGGGCGCACGGCACTGCGCAAGGTGGGGGTCGAGGACCACATCATCAAGGAGCACGCCATCCCCATGAGGGGCCGCATGATCCACGCCACGGACGGATCTACGAAGTGTATCCCCTACAACAAGGACGGCCAGGTCAGACATGCCTCCAGCGTGCACCAGCACCTTAACGCAGGCAAGGGGGGTGTAACTTTTTGAGTGGTCTTGTTTTTAATGCTTGCAAAATTTTCGATGTATCAAAGAGTCAGAGTTACAGCGAATCTATGGAAAATATCGGAGTGCGGGACAGTACAGATTAGTGTGCTGCTTGGAATGGTTAAATTTTGTGTCGGAAAAAGTGCCGTCTATTACATGTAGATTGTGAATGTATAGAACCTCGAATTAGCTTCGCACCTTCTGCCCTGATTTACTACGGAGACAGCGAGATCAGTAGAGTGATGCGACGTGCGGTGGGGTAATTGAGTCGTACGACTGGATTGTACTGCCTGCACATCGTAAATGCTCATTGACGGAGAAAAGAAAATTTTAGAGTGGAGATTGGATGGCTTCCAAAAGTAATATAGTGTTGGAAACGTGATCAAAGCAATTGCAAAAGTGCACTGTTTTTTACAGTCTCGTGTAAATAATATTTGAATTACAGACCAACTTGAAGCAAACCGTTTTTCGTATCCTGAAATCTATTACTCATCAATTTCATCTACCATGCAATGAGTTCTATACACCTGATATTTCAGTCAGTACCGACAACAACAACTCAAACTAAAAAAATGAGATGAATCGAGTTATAGTATCCAAACTTTGATAATCTATAGACATGAAATGAAATGAGGTAAAACTTGGTTTTCCTGTCACGACATCGCAACGAAGATGGCGAAGGCTGAGGGGATACGTGGTCTGCAGGTCGCGTCTGATCATGACGAATTATTCTGGAATTATTCCCAGCTCAGTTCTGCTGAGTTACGGAGAATTGCAATCCCAGTATACTTTCAAGAAACGCGATCTGCTCACGTTCCTTAAAGGTTGTGAGTAGATCTATTTGGTAGTGATGTCAAATTGCAGATTGAAATTTTCATTCAGCGCACGCAGTTCAATAGTACCTTGCAATGAATCGAAAAATGAATTCAAGGCTGTGATAAAGATGCATCTCTAATTCATAGTACACATCACTTTCATTCATCGATATCAGTGATCATATTCTGTATAGTCACGAATTTACTGTAGCGAAGACTTTACACAGCGTTCACGGCCAGGATTTTTATTAACGTTGAAAATATGCGCTGTGGATTTTGTTCTGAGGAAGTAGGTGAGTGTTTGAACAGATCCTGCTATTTATGACACCTTCTCCCAATGAGGCGATCTTTTGTATGCATAATCTTATTTGCATCTACGTGTATAAGATTACACATCAGGATGTATGAGGTTGTGCATCTGGGTACATGCTATAATGCGAGCAGGCGTGTAAATATATCGTCAAAGTGTGTAAATTTACACACAGAGAACAAATATTTATACATCCTAGGTAGACCCATTTTGGGACGACGGAAATTGCACCCGTGTGCATTATGATACTCAGTGTTATCAGATGCTTTGTACAGCTACTGACGTGCTATTGCTCGAGTTAATTTTGTCACCGAATTGAAAGAAGCTTTCAATAATGTAGAATACCATATGTGGAATAACACAATATTATTTATAAAAGAATTATTTTTTATATTTATTTTTTCCAGTGTATATATTCAGTGGGGCGACGCTTTGTGAACGAAGTTCTTCTTACGAAGGCGGAATCCTTCCCAAACGTGACTTGCCACTTCGAACACCGACTGACTTCAATCAAGCTGGACGGGACGCAAATGTCGTTTAGAAAGTGAGTTCACGAGTTCCATTTTTCGTCCCTTGCACAGAGGGTTGACCCTCTGCGCAGGTACTCTAGGTGTGTGCCACAGGGACTCATTATATTAAGTACAAAAAGGTCCCTAAAGCTGACAGTAGAGTATCACGCAAATAGTAACCCTGATGTGCCTCACTGGCTTCATTAATTACTGAGCAGTTTACGTTTCATTCGAAAGAGTAAGATAGACAACTCTAAAAGTAGAGATGTCCTTTACCTCAGGGAGATCACAAGTTACTGTTACGGTGCATGAGTTTCTAATTATGGGTAATATACACACGACGCATATCTGACCCAGCGGAACTCGCTATTTCGAGAGATGCCAGAACATGTCGTGTGCAAGAGGGTATAACAATGCCAATAATAACAAGGATACCGATGATCGATATTAGAAGCACAGCACTATACCAGCAGCGTTGCCTTGAAAATAGTAGGTGATGGTCACTACCGATTTCTATAAAATCGGTACAGTCCCTTGACTTCTGACCTGACTACAGAATAGGGAGCAAAGTTAAACATTCGATGGCCAAGTTTGGGTGTCTTTCGATAGTGTCTTCAAATATTTACTGATCGTGTGAAGTGCACTTCTCAGATTCACACGATTATCTACAAATCTTGACTTACGTACGCATGACTTTCCATTACATTGAATTTTTCCATACTCTTTAGTGAAAATAAAGAGTGACCTGTAGGTTTGTTTTTGCAAAGCGTGCTTAACCACTCTGATTGTTAATTAAATAAGTTCAGTAAGCGTGATTGCAAAATTTAAGTTCTCCACTGACTCAAATTTTGCAAATTTTGCATTCTGTACTCTATTGGAAAGGATAGGAATTGATTAAAGATCAGTGTTTGAAACAACGTCAAGGAAGTCAATGCTTTCTTCACTGCGACTTTCAATTTTATCGTCTTTTTTTGGGTATTTCTGTTGGGGAACCCTAATCTACCTGGTTAATAAAATATGAGCGAAGTCGTTATATGAAGTTTTCATTCTTGAAGGGCTCTTTCAATTAAAGACGAAATACATTCTACGACGAAAGTGTTCACCAGGATTCCAGTTATTTCTTCTGGTGAATCTTTGACATTTATTTATGCGTTTATGTAGGGTATCTTTCGCGCTGTTTTCTATCATGTACTATTTTATCACATAAAAGTCAGTTTGAACAGCAAATTATCATCAAAATTCGCAAGCCATTTTAGAATTTGTTGTGACCTATTAATCTGAAATGAATCCCGTTTGAAACTGTATAGTATTTCTTTAAGTAATTACAGTTTTATTATTAATTTGGCCTCCAGCATGCTGTAAAAAGCAGCGCGGAGGTTTGCTAGGTACTGTCCCACCTTTGTTGTTCACACGGCGTCCGTCACTTGGAGCTACATCTTCACTGTGTTGTGCTGCTAATCTTTCTGAAGTAGAATCGCTGAGAAGACATTAACATGACGCTTTGCTATTCTCTGCTATTGCCTGGCAGTCCCAGCACGGACGAGTGCACGTCCGCCTCAGCAGACCTCGTCATCGGCTGCGACGGAGCGTACTCGGCCGTCCGCAAGGAGATGCTCAAGAGGCCACATTTCAACTACTCCCAGACGTACATCCCGCACGGGTACATGGAGCTCTGCATTCCTCCAGACTCCAAAGGCCAGGTGCAGGGTAGCAACGGTCTCTGACTTCCCCATTAAGTGCTGAGGCTGCGTGGCAAATGTTCTTGGGATTTCATTCCATTACTGTAAGGCTTTTCTGTTCAGGCTCAATATGTGACGCAATGAACTTATCCATATCTTATTGCCATGACCTTGCACGCAGATGCTTAGTTATTGTTATGTATTCAGGGCGTGCTGATTAATGTAAGAAACTTAAGTGGTCAGTAGAGATCAAGTAGCTTCTAATTTGAGTACTAACTACCTGTATATACAGTATGGCTTAACAACTTCCCAGGGAGTTTTTTTACGAACACGTACAATATTCAGATGATTTTGTATTTTTTCACAGTTGTATGAGTACACTCGCCAATGATCGGTTTATATCCGGAGAGGCTGAGGAAAGACGAATAAACTCGTTTCGAGCTTTTAAAATTAAAAATTGGAAATTTGACGAGTTGGCTCACATAGAGTTGAGGAAGATTAATTAGGTCAAAACGAATTAACTCGTCTTTAGCGAAAAAGAAGTTAACGTAACGGTGGCCTGGTGTCCCGTGCCCAGTTCGCGATGCCGGCCAACTACCTTCACATCTGGCCGCGTGGCAGCTTCATGATGATCGCCCTGCCCAACCAAGACCGCTCTTGGACCGTGACCCTGTTCATGCCCTTCCCCATTTTCGACTCCTTCACCTCCCCTGACGAACTGCTCAACTTCTTCACGGTAGGAGTTACAAATCAGTGAACTGGTAAAAGTTGAGCTTCAATGCTCAACGAGGAAAAGCATAATATCTAAAATTTGGTGACAGCTTGTACGCTGAGAAAACTTGCAACTGAACGGTGAAATAGTTGCTCTTATCTTTACTTTTCACGGGTGATCAATCAGAAAATAAATTTAGAATTTATCGATTGATCACTCTATAGTCTCGATAATAGCAAATAAAAGTCTTAGAAGCATAAACTCGGCCGTGAATATTAAAGGAAGCTAGTCTCGGACACGATCGTACAGAAAATTTCCTGTAAGTAATAAAATAATTCTATTGAATACGTAAGAAACTTTCCATGTAATTGAAACACAATTTACATTTACACGATATTCTTCTTTTGAGTGGTGGCTTAAGTTACACTTTTCTTCGGGTAATGATCTCGGATGTTTTCAGAAATATTACCCCGACTCCATACCCTTGATCGGCCGCGATAGGCTGGTGAAGGACTTCTTCTCGAACACAGCCCTGCCCATGATATCCGTAAAGGTAAGCGTCTCCCGCTAATCTCGCCCCCGGCATCGTCATCTCCTTCTTACGTGTTTACGGCGTCTAAGTCATTGTTTTCTTTTAACGTACAGTGTGAGCAGGCGAGGTTTGGACACTTTTTGCAATATCATTAAACAACGTATTAAGCAGAAAATGTAAGAGGAATATTGACTAAATTTTACCTCATTATTACGTACAATGAATATGTGTTTCTTTTCAGAACTTTATTCTCTATATTATTATTCATGAGCAAAATTAGCGAAGTTTTTCGAGAACTGAGTAAGACAGTATATAAACCAGAGGAAATTTTTTAGACTTTTCAAGTCTCATGTGAGCAGATCAGGCATTTATAAAGTTTTGGAACGCCTTAGAGAGACAGGATTGTACCAGTAAAGACCCAGACGTATT
>VOMN01087749.1:0-86760 GCA_014899125.1 Orchestia grillus
TTGTAGTGAAGGTCTCCATTGGGTGCCAAATTCATGCAAGAGGATGAAACATCCAATTCATGTGCCAAATCGTACATTCTGATGCCAGACCCCCCCAAAAAAATGCTGTACATTTTCGATTAATTCTGCTTTATGAACGCAATCAGAACGTCTCCTGTGTTCTTTCCTACCAGCCACAGCCTCGTAGTCTTCATTGCAATTCTCCAGTTGATGCTTGATTGATTTTACAGCTCTTCAGGAGCACAGAGCAGCGTCTTCAATTACATTATTTTTATGACTGGGGCGAATCATAATGATATGTGTTATCCTGTTCCAATTTTCAGGTGGTTGCCGGCTGTTCATTCATGCTTTCATGGCTTATATAACTGAAATAGAAAGAGCTTCTAAATGACGCGTAGTACGAGTAAATAATTCCATCTAATCTGAAAAAATGAATAAAAAACGTGTTATTGTTAAATTTATCCCGGCCATCCTGTATTTACAAAGAGTGGATAATAATCGTTATTTTCCTGATATGTTAATGTAAAATCTACGTTTTTTTTGCGTTGTGAATAACATCGTGCATTTCAAGTATTGTCGGAATCGGCGGTTTTATCGTGTGCCGATGCCGATTCTTGCCTAAAAGGGCCGATTCTTACCGGTGCTGGTGCCCATTGATCGGCATATCCTTCACATTTTGGACTCCGAACCGCATCTTATCTTGTCTTTCCCTTCCCATTGTACTTTCTTGCTGTGGCATGTCTCATTGATTTCGGTCACATATCTTTGTGACATCAAATTTATTTGTTTTGTACTCGTTCTGAAAGGGAAAAAGCGAGGTTTTACCTGTGAATGAAAATTGAAGGTTCATTTCAAATATGCTCATTTCAGTCGCATAATGTATAGAATCTGTCCGCATACTCTGCGAGTGACTTGGACTATTTGTAGCTCCCTAAATCCTCGCGTTGATTTGTTGTAGGGCAGCGTCATCACTCACACCGCTGGGCAAATGATTCACTCGTAGTTGAGTCGGTCATTTAATCTTGAGCAGGTGTGGGACTGCAGTGTGGTCGCAGGTACACGGAGCACACAGAGCTCTCGCTGCGGGCAGTTGAGCGCCGTCCTACTTGCTTTAGTTGACTATGCAAATTGTGTTGCCTCAGTTCAGCGAGACGATCATAAACTCAGTCTGCTCTCCCGACGTCCTTTGCAACCGCAAATACTGTGATGTTTGCCTCACAGGCGTGACTCTGCATGAGTCACGTGGTGTCCCTGCAGTCGTGCGTGACTAACGGGAAATGACAGCCTGTACAGTCTCACTTTAGAGTATAATTAACCACCTGTGTGGACTGATGTGGGCGCAACAGTAAATAACTCTTAACAATCGAAGAGTACACAGACTTTATGTAGCGAGATGTTTTTACAGGTATGGACAGCTGAGTAAACATTGCAGATGGCAGTGCTTTTTTTTGCGCCGTTGTCGTTAATCGGCGGAGAGAAAGTCAAAACAGTTATGATGCTCTTACTTTTTTTCAAACAAAAGAGAAATATCAAATCCCTCAGTTTCTGGTCGATTCCTTTCTGGTTCTGTTTCACTGACCTCGATCAGCAGTCTAGACCCATCATATTGCGCTTTTTGAATAAATTATCGTTTTTAAAGTTTTATTTTATTGCACTGCACTTTGTGAGCTCGATCTTTTACAGTATATGTTTGATAGAAAGGAGCCCAAGTACTGATTTCAATAACAGCAGCATCAATGTCATATACCTGTCGTAGATGAGCCGACTGGTCGTAGTTCTAACGTCAAATTATCGTCAACTAGACTACGTTCTTGCAAATTCGCTCAAGTTGGATATCATGATGTTATCTGAAGCTTCTTCTGTTAGATGTAGTCCACTTGCTTGAAATATACGTACTTGAATAGCCAACATTTAAATGTTCAATTCATCATTCAGCGCTGTATTTACATTCAGCTTTGTATTAATGATTTCTTTGGGGCTACGTGCGGCTTTGTGCTCAGTCTCAGCGTTACATGGAAGTCGCACCCAATCTTTGCCTTGAGCCGTGGAAGCGACCGGATTCTCGTAGGCGTTGAGACGAAGTAGACTCCATTACAATTCTGGGCACGTCCGCAACTCCGCGAGTATAAATATAGAAGCGAGTCTTTATGATGTATTTAAAAATAATCTGATGTCTGTTGAGCCTGTAGCGTAATACTGTCATAGTTTTGATGCTTTTATTGCCTCTGAATTCATTTATCACTATCAAAATCTTAATGTTGTTTCAAGTTTGTGACTGTTTTCCATTTTGCCTGACTAGATGACAAACGTGATAAGATATCTTTCTAGGCTTTTGAACTGTGAATGGTGTTAGAATCCTTCGTGTCAGTCTAGCGCTCGACGTAAGACCTCAGTGTATGTATTTTAGTGACGGGCCTCAACGTGTAAATAGTAAACTGTCATTTTTAACAGTTCAGCGATGTTAACCTTTCTGGTTCGTGTTTCTTGCTGTGTTCTTCACAAAATTCGACGCCTGTGGGTGCTGTGGATGCAGTGTCACGTCATATTTCTAGCTTGTCTGTTCTCGGTCGATCGCCAATATTCTCTTCGCTCAACCAAGTTGCCATCGCCTGTAATGAGATCGGGGAATTTTTTCGGTGACGTCACGTGTTTGCTCGAGAGCGACGGGACTTATCAGGGCTGCTCCATTATATTCACGGTCTCTCGAGGGTGCTCTGCCCAGAAAAGCTCTCCTTAACAGTTGGCCCGAGTGCTGCCCATATTATGGGTATTTCCATGGAGTGTATTGAAAATTGGGCCTTACGACAACGTAAATGTCAGGCTTGAAATTAAAACCTGTGCAGGTTTGCTTCAGAACATATTCTGTTCATGGGTATTCCCATGGAGTGTATTGAAAATTGGGCCTTACGACAACGTAAATGTCAGGCTTGAAATTAAAACCTGTGCAGGTTTGCTTCAGAACATATTCTGTTCATGGGTATTCCCATGGAGTGTATTGAAAATTGGGCCTTACGACAACGTAAATGTCAGGCTTGAAATTAAAACCTGTGCAGGTTTGCTTCAGAACATATTCTGTTCATGGGTATTCCCATGGAGTGTATTGAAAATTGGGCCTTACGACAACGTAAATGTCAGGCTTGAAATTAAAACCTTGCAGGTTTGCTTCAGAACATATTCTGTTCTAGTTTTTTACATTTTGAAATGTTTCGTACAAGATTCTTTAAAGTGACTGTTGATATAAGTTTATCATCTCTTTCAAAATATTGCTTCATTTGAGTTGTTCTGTCACCTAACAACAGCACACGTTCTTTATCTATCATGTGTTTTCGAATGAATTTCGCAGAATATCGTAGGTCTTTAGATACAGTATTATTGCTCATCTATTCCCCTCAGGGGGGATAGGATAGGCCATAGGCAATGTGATTAGGTTAGTTATGTTTGTCTATTTTATGTTACGAGTCCTAGCATCCTCAGGGAGACATCGTTAAGGTACCTCAGTTTTAAGTAGGTCTACGGGGCTTCCATCTTTCGTGCCCAATTTGCTCTTCTTTTTTATGCTTGGTTCCCTGGTGATTCTTCATATTTTTCTTCCCATTCCGTCTTGACTTACTGTTCCTATGCGCAGGGGATTTTATGTGGGAACACACCTTCTGCATACATTTCTCGTTCTCCCAAGTCCATACTAAATTGTTCCTTCTCTTTCGGTGCGAGATAGTCTGAGTTACTGCAGCGCTGTTATCCGTACTGCTAGTACTACTTGCTCAGCTATTTTCAGTGTGATTTTGGTGTTCCTGAATGAATGATCTCGTACAAAATCTTCTCGCACAATCTTAGCTTTCCTTATTGCTATGTCTTCGGACCAATCCATCTTCCTACGGCTTTGACAGAGACGCTTTCGACTGCTTGTTTTACTGGTGGATTCAGAGAAGGGCCGGACACTTTTTATCTCAGCTTGTATTTGTTTGGTGTTGGCATTCTGATTGCCTCCGCGGATCCAGTCTGAGTTTGGCGCGACGCATACTGAATTGCTGTCAGCCGTGTCCGTAGAGTTGTATCGCATTCAACGAGTTTGCTTGGAGGACACGTTTCACATTTGTGGACGAACGGATGCATGGAGTGTGAATAAATTCATAGATGTGAATAAATGCATGGATACCAATGTGAAGGGAGCCCAGGCGACAGTGTGCCGAGTTTTAAATACTTCCAAAGATGGAAGTACTCCGCGAACTTTTTATTCAAACGGCAAGCATCGTAGTAGAGCTAGTAGAAGCAACATAATGTTAGCCTTCTTGCTGACTTGCTGAGTATGATTTGAAAAAGTGATGTCATCAGTTCCATGATCTGAAATTGATGGTAGAATGCTTGTAAAATTTGAAATTTATGCCCGAAAATAGTTATTCAATTCGTGATATTTCTTTTCCTGGGCTGATTTTATTGTTCTTCAAATATTTTTATGATTTTCGTATATTGAAAGGAATCACATAGGCTTGATAACAATTTTTCAAGTGTTTTCTTCTTTCATGGCCACAAATTTACTCTAAAAATATAGCGAATTTCAAAAATAAAATCTATATACCTAGGACATTTCTTCGTAGCTGGTTGGTAGTCCATTTCAAATTCCTTTTGCCTGTACACATCACTCATAATGCACGAGCCTTCCTTCGTGGTCAGCTACGTTCATTGCTTGCATCTTGTGTAATGGGAATATAGATTCTGATATTTTGTCTTTCGCCTCAGCTCTTGAGCGCGTTTAGGCCCCAAAAAGACAGCAGCCTAAGCCCCGTGAGCAGACACTTCTTCGTGCGTTGCATTGCAATGGAAAAATTGCTCAGTGTCGTCTGCCTCGAGTGCCCAGCTTACCTCGGCCTGGGTTTGAGCTCCCAGCAGACAGGAGACTCAACCGCTCTGTATTGGAGACGTGTGTCCTCATGCGTGCCTTATTAGTGCCTTTCCCTATACTTCACTGATAATTGAAGTTGCAGTCTTTGTTAGAAATTGATTTCATAGTTACTGGTACTAATTGAAATCATTGGTACTCAGGGTGTAATTTTAGCTTTTGAGCCTAAGTCAAGGGGCTCAAATATTTGTGCCTAATGAATGAGTGAATGAATGAGTCAAAGAAAGGGAGCTTGGTTGTTCATTGGAGATGAAAAGGCGGGCAATTAAGAGTTGGTAGTATTTTCTGGGAATTTATGAGCTCATTTTTCGAAAGTCTTACCTTGAACATAGAACATATTAGGCTCCAATTATGCCCTGTTCATATTTTCTGGTACGGAACTGCAAAATTTATTTCATAGTCGCTAGTACTGATTAAATTCACAGTTCCTGATATTGAACAATACCGATTCATCTGCTGTATGTCTTCGGGTCCTGAATGACCCAGCGTGTGACTCCAAATTCAATTATTACTGGAAAAAGAGCAATCAAATGTTCAATATCATTCTTTGTAGTTTTTGTTCAAATTTTCATTGTTGTTGTGATTTTTAGATATGATAAAGAAAGAAGCGACGATCAAAATGGGTGTGAAGAATTATGAAAGAAGCATAATACTGTTTAGTTTTTTCTAAATTGTTGTTTCTAAACTTATCTGAACTTTCAAATAGAAGATTTCAATGAGTCGATAGAAGTATCGATGTTTCACCTGAGTCCCAGTGGAAAAGACCTGTCTCAGCAAACGTTATCATCCTGTAAATTTGCTATTTCATTCCGTGTGTTACGTCGTTCGATTTAGGTCCACTTAGAAGATCGTGAAATGTTCTACTTCGAGTGTGACCAAGTTAAAGTTTCGCTTGTGTTATGTGACATAGGCTGTGCACAATTTTTTTATCCTTGTCCAATCTCGGAAACGCAAAAAGTGTTCCCAATCGTTCGACTGACCTCTCCAGCAGCAGTGTTTCTCATCTGTTCATGTTCAGATGCGCACCTACTGCTTCTTTTGAGACGACTTGGATCTAGAGCAGTGTACTTTTCGAAGGGGCAGTTGATTTATCTAACATAAAACGGGAGCTATCGAAAAAATATTATGAAGTACATTCCATTTTAAGTATCCTTGTCATAGAGAAATGAGACCACGAAGATTTTGAAGTACCCTTCGATCAAGTGTTGAGCGAGATCAAATAGGAGGATGGAATTCGTGGGCAAATAATTGGGCTAGTCCAGCTATTGTGCATAAATTCCTCGTTTTCAACAGTTCATACTAAATAGTCCCTCTCTTTCGGCGCAACCTAGTCCCAGTCGCTGAAGCGCTACAATCTATGCCACTGCTGTTAAAGGTTTGACCATAATTTTCCTTGATTATCCAAATCGCGATCCAAACCGCTCGCACTTAATTGCCGAGTGATTGCTTAATTTTTAATGGTGCACTTCAATTTTAACCGATGTTTTAGTGGAGGCAATTTTCGCTTTTTAGGAATTTGAAATCCATTTCCGATTAGTTTTTTCTCGAAAAGGATTGTATCAGAAACTTCAGTTTTTTCTCATTCTCTGAATGGGGAATATTTTTGTATGGAACCGGAGAGTGGGCGTTGCTGGTTCGTGACATAGAAGATGAAAAAGTTTTTAATGTAAAATTGAGTCGACTGCTTAGCATTGATTCAGAACAATTTAGTTTGGTCTAATGTACATCCATGATAAACAAAAATAAGACAACGTGAAAGAATAGTAATAATGTTAAATAGGTATGAATTATGTTTTACAACCTGTGTTCACACTTATGCATTTCACTTCTGCGACAATGTCCACATTCACAAAAAAATTCTCCTGTACTTCAGGCTCGATAATCTCAGCGGTTATGTAGTCTTCCTCATCGGCAATTATTGCAAGAAATTTTTTTTTACGCAAGCAAAATTTAAATAATTGTTCGAAAAATGAGGTCAACTTAATGTAAAATGTGCGACTTGCATCTGTGGTTCCTTTCTTGGTTGTTGACTCTCAGTCGAAATTGAAGAGTTCGCCCATTTTTTCAAATTACCGTAAAATGTTCTCATTTCAGGTGGACCCAGCGTGTGCCAGCGTTAATATTAAAACAGAAGGTCATCAGATACTTTTTACATGATAGGAACTCATTCCAGATCTCTCTCATACGATCATGTTGCTGAACTAAATTTCGTGCAGTGAATAGTCGAAGCTGAGATTGTCACGAGAGTTTTCCGCTTTGTTGACCCGTTGTGAGAGGCCTGCGGCTATTGCATGAAGCTTTTGTCTAGTCGTGGGCCTCTTATGAAACCTTTTCGTTTTCTGAGACTTTTGTTTACTTTTTTCTTTAAAGACTACAGTGTCACAAGAGGCGCGGATTTTCATTGTCTAGGAGGAAACTGCTCGAGTTTCTTCCCTCTCGCCGGATGGGGAGCTGTGGCTGCTCACAATTTTTGTGTTAGGTTCTCAGTTTAATGAGTTATATTTTCTACACAGAGTACGTGATTTAATCTTTTTCATGGACATTGTGTGCTCACATTGCATTCAATCGTTTCTGTATTATTCGAATTCCAAAAATTGAGATAAATTTGAACGTTGTATCCAGAAATTTTCATCTTCTTTAGATATTCGACACTCGTTGGAGGTATGTTTGATCTCTCAGCTAAAGTCCATGGAAAATACATTTCTTTCCGCCCTGAGCAGCGTATTTTGAGGACATAGAGACTTGGTGTTCCTCTTAAGTGTTGGCGCTTTACAGACCAAATTATTTTGACGTTTAACGTTTGCATTTAGGTTCGGATAAAAAACTAGATAGAGCTTTGTGCTAGTGGATTCTGCAACCCATATAGATGGTGAAGGTTTAAGCTAACGCCTCAGAATGAGCTACCTAATTCGGTTGTTAGCAATGCGTTACAATAAACACACTGTTTTGTTCTGTTTTCACTTTCTCTACCTTTCTTTTGAACTATCGGAGAGCTGAAACTTGCAACGGTATCGCTGGAAGTGCATAACTCCCTGTCTTAGTGATGTTCAATCGTCAAATTGGAGGTGACAATCTTCTTGAATACTGTCCCGGCTTCAAACAATAACCTCAGTTAAAATTGAAGAGATTTTACCGAAAAGAGTAGGTGCGATCTTTTAAATTCACCGTTATCAAATATTGGTTTCATTTTCAAATGGGAATATGAGAAATTATTTAAAGCTTATCTGAAAAGCATACTCACGATAAATCGTATAATTTTTATATACGTCAATATCATATTCATACTGTGGTTATGTAACGTCCAGAAACTTATCCATACTAACCCTATAATAAATTTTTAGATGATATGACGGTTTGTGTTTTTTTTTGTGACTTAAGTAGGTTGAGCTACCTTAGGCCTATCGATCAGTTCGTGCGATGCTCTTCCAACGAAACATGTCTGCGAGTCAGGCATTAGAGGTTAATATTTTTGCATTTTTACGTGAAGGATCGTGGGGTGGAGGAGACCAAGAAGCGTTATGTAAATGATATACTTCTTGAAACAGCTGCCTTCATTGTCTTGGGCATAAATGCTGGGTGTAGTTAATGTGTTGTTTAAGTTTGTGCTAGAGTAATGGTTTCAATGTATTTCTGTCTTGTTGCAGCTGGAGCTCTTGTCCTGTTGTGTTAATGTTTCGTCTGTTTTAATGTGGTGTGTGTTGCAGCTGCTGCTGGTGCACTGGTTAAACATTGAAATGTATGTCTTACAGTTGCAGCATCTGAATATTTATTTTAAAGCTCTTGCCAAAACATTGGATGAACGAAAACACCGAAGTGCTGCAGGTACTACTGGTGCATTGATCGATCAGTAAAATATTCTTGCTTCAGCTGCATCATTTGTCTGAACGTGTCGTGTGTTACAGCTGCTACAGGAGGACTGATTGAGCCAAAAAGTATCCTATAACTATTACATCCTACGTGTCGTGTGTTACAGCTGCTGCTGGAGGACTAATTGAGCCCAAATATATCCTATAGCCATTACATCTTACGTGTCGTGCGTTACAGCTGCTGCTGGAGGACTGCTTGAGCCTAAAAATATCCTATAGCTACTACGTCCTACGTGTGTGCGTTACAGCTGCTGCTGGAGGACTGATTGAGCCCAAATGTATCCTACAGCTATTACATCCTACGTGTCGTGCGTTACAGCTGCTGCTGGAGCACCTGGAGTGCCTGGTGTCCCGCCACGAGCGGTCGCTACGGATGACGGTGGTGAAGCGCCAGGCGGCGTCCCAGTCCGGCGTGTCGTCTGAGGTCGAGGTGCTCAAGGCCCTCAAGTCCCTCTTTGAGCACCATAAGGCCCTCGATGAGAAGGTGAGATTGTTTAGGTCTCACTTCATTCCGGTGATACCGAGCTCTAACTACACGCAGATATCTAATTAGGGATGAACACTTGTTATGCAGCTGAATTATAGGCTCCGGTCGTATCTTAACTCCGGTGTTTCATGTTCTTCTTTTCTAGGGCGTTAGGATATGCTTCATCATTACATGCTTGCCGGGTTTTGATTGCATTCAGGACGCTCTGTCAAATTTTCAGGTGCTCTTTGAGAACGCACCAGTTTTCCTTCATTTCGCAAATGGCCCTATTATGGAGAAACTTAATTCTTATTAAACAGTACAGTGATAATGACGCAGGTAAAATCACACTAGTTTCGAAAAAATATTTATAAGAGCCTTAAAGCCACCTAACGCTCATCTTCAGAATAAATCTGTAAAATATTGAAAATAAAGATCTTGATGAATACTGAAGAAGTAAAAACGCCTTTCACCACCACCATCATCATCATGATCATTCACACGCATTCTTTCGTCTACATTCTAATTGTTTCTTTGGCAGAACTGCATCAGTATGAAACTTTCTTCATCAAACGATCAACATTACTTACTTTAGGCGTTAGTTGCTTCTCCTCGTTTCTTTTCCTTTCATACCTTTTTTATGTCGTTGTTGGGATAGAGATATCAAGACCCAGAGCTCGCGTGTAGCCTTTCCGCCCCGAATGCGACTTTCCTCCAGCGCCCATTTTCTCTCGGTTACTGAAGGCAAGGCCTCTTATAAATGTGTGTACAGAGACCCAACGACGCTGTTGTAGGACCGATTTTGGGCCCGCCGACATATTTCTGCGCCCTAAAGCTCATTTTCTGCGGCGTGGCACCGAACTCTGCCGCCTAATTATTGTTTGTGGAGAAAAAAATACCCTCATGGGCAGCGCTTTCATCGGCCATGTTGTCCCGATTTCTTATTTTTCTTTAACTTCAGAAGCCGACTTGGCGTTTCTTTTGCGCGCGGGAATATAGAGTTACTTTCCTGCACTGTAGTGCGCAGCGGAATATTCGGCAGCGTTCTGGATTTGTGTTCATAAGTCACAAACAAAGCAAACTCAACTCCTAAAAAAAAAATTTAATGCCGTCAATTTTTTTAGTTGACATGGTACAGTAATGGCACGGTGGCAGTAGTTTTCTATTGGAGCGGTTGATTTTTACAACTATGAATTTTTCAATTGTGTTTGTGTATTATTCACATCATTTGATAATACAGTCCCGAAAACTGAGTCGTTATGCCGTACGTATTGACTGCAGTGAAGTGATGCTTTTGTCTCTAGTACGGTAAGTTTTTCAAATCTTAAGGCTGACACATGGTGTAGTATTATGGAAGTTTATAGTAATATTAAGTCGGTTTCTGGGAAACCTAATTTTCAAAATAAAAAGAACAACCATCCTAATTGGGAACATCTTCATATTAAAGTATATAATTTTAATTTATTCTAATAATGAAATTAAATATAATATAAATAATTCAATAATCAATAATTTCAAGTATAATTTTAATTAGAGGTGTTCCCAATTATGTTGGTTCTTTTTTTATTTTGAAAATTATTGAAGTTTTATGTGATCCGTGATCACCGTATTATGTTGATTCAGAGTTGGTCATTGCGTCCACCTCTCTAATTGTTTTCCTCAACTCTTTCAGGACAGCTTTTTTTCTAAATGAATGAAATATTCAAGTAGTTATTCCTATTTTTTGCATTCATGTGCATAATCACCCTAGTTTTGAACAAATTTAAAGAAATTGCGCACAAAACTGTTGTTTCTAATTCCCTTTAAAAATGGCAGTGTTCCTCACAAATTTCAAAGGTAAAATACGTTGATAAAAGTGGTTTCGAATTTTCAGTTGTGCTATTTGAAGAATGCTTAGGTATTGGCAGGAAATCAGTGCTAGTTAATTACTGACCGATTTCAAACTTCACTTACTTCACGTGTCCTTCGTCTTCATTCATGCTTCATCTGTTGTACGGTACGCGGGTTCCTTTAAATTAATTGTATAATCAATCATCTCCTGAAAAATATGAGTATTTTGTGTCACGTCAGGGACAACATCAATTTATTTCCGGCCGTAAGACTTCGTTTCATTTAATATGGCTGGCATTTGACTTTTTCACTTCGTCTCTTTACTGCACAAACGTAGTTTTGGTGCTCACTTTACACTTATAAAAAGTAGTAGGTTTTCGTGCCTATGAGATATAGAAATAATCTATTTTTGAAGTCTTAACTCTGCCTATTTCAATTTGGCCCATTTTAAGGATTGACATTTTCTTTGACTAATTACATATTTCTTCCTAGGTTTTGATGTTCACCACCCATGTCTTCATATTCTTTTATACGGTTGTAAAGGTTTTAGCATTTATTTGAGACGATCTAAAATCAATTACGTCCTGTTTTTTCCCTCTGTTCTCTCTTTACCATCGGTACGTGACTTGGGCTCAGAATTCTGTAATGTATTCTCTATTCATAGAATCAATAAATTTTGTTCAAAGCCTTAGATTCATGAATATTCGAGTATGTTTAGCCGTTTCATTTAGTTGTACATGTTTAACATTCTTTCACTGAAATTTTTACGCGCAATAATACAAACCTTTATCCTGCAGTCCCTCTTCAGTTGTTTTTTGTCATTATTTGTTCGAATTAAGTACCTGCGAGTATGAAACAACGTTTTGTACTGTTCCTAATTAATGGATTGATAACCACCCCCCTGGCCAGCAGCATAATTACTTGATTGCCTCTCTCCAGGTCCGGGAGCGACTCCGCGTGTCAATAGAGCGATGCAGCACCCTGGAGTCGGAGCTGTCGCACACCAGAGAGGAGGTGAGGGCAGAGTATCGGACCCTAATTGTTCCGCCGTCCTGTGAGCATAAACTTCACGAAGCGTTACTCGATAAAGTGATATTTTTTGTTAGAGGAATATTATCTCTGCCGCTATCCATCTCTAACGGAAAATGACGGAACAAATATATGGATGACTCGCAGTTTATCTCCGTGTCGGGCTTAAGTTCAATTATGATGCTATTCAGGGATCGTAACACCAACTTAAATTTCAGTGTTAGTTTGGCAGTGCCTTAAGATATGCCACGTTTGCTCTCCCGTTCACTACTCACGCACAATAAACGGGCCTTTACTATGGGCTTGCTTCCATCCGAAATCTTATGTCATTCAGTTTCTAGTTCAGGTAGGGTGTAAGTATTTTTTTCATCTGTGAGCCTTAGGATATCAACGAAAAAATGCTATTCATATAACACTTGTCGGTTGTTTGTGATAGCTGTGGGCACTTTCATGTACACGATGAGTTTCTGTTGTCTTGAACATACTCCTTATATGCAGAATTACCTGTGCAGACTAGGTGGGTACACTTACAGCGCTCGTGTTAGACGGGCAATTGTATTTTGGACCGGTAATGCTAAACTGGCGTGTAGCTGCTACATTGCAGCCAAAAAGCATATAAGTGTATAAGTGAGACGGGAAATACTGCACACATCTTGCTTACAGCTGCCTTATTGCGGTAGGAAAGACGTCTAACTTCATAATAAATAAATAAATCGTTAAAAACGCAATTTGTATTGCTTTAAAAGATTAAAAACAAATTTTTCATAATTGAAACAAAAGCAAGAAATGCTACACGTAGCGCCTGACTTGCAGCTGTCGCACTACAAGATGGGCAAGGTGCCGGGGGACGGCGCCGAGAGCGACCGCATCAACGGCGAGACGGACATGAACGACTCATCCTCGCGGGTCACCAACGGGTCCGGTGCTGACGCCGCTGTGGTGAGGCGTCATCTCTCTTGTCTGTCGCGTGACTGCTCTGCAAGGGGTGGTGTGTGCGCTGGGGTTCTAGCGAGGGCAAACACGCACTCATGGCAGTGAATAATGACTATTATTAAACTTGTGTTCGTGTGGTTAATCCAGACATCATGATACACAATTGGTGGGTCATTCTTCCGAGTTGATTTGTTTATTTTGAGGGAAATAGCTTTTAGCACTAAAGATTGCAGTGAAAAAATACGATTTTGCAGTCATTAAGTCCTTTCTGCTCTATATTTTTTATGTTTTAATATCCCACCTATCTGATATTTATGGGGAAACCAGTGAAAAGTTATCATGGCTGAAATTATTGCGACGTAATTGTTTTGTTCTTAAATTTTTTATCGCCGTTAGTTATATTACTAGCAAATATTTGTAATTTAAAATTCGGTTCAGCTCTATGAGCTTGACATTGTATTGTACGCTAATGAATTAGTCTATAAGCTTAAAAATTTGTACTTACAACTGCTTGTTTGAACGAATCTCCAGGTCCTGGGTATTTTTTACGGCCTGTGAGGCTTCATTCACCATGTTCGTTTTGTACTATTCCTTCGGTTACTTTAAACTCTGAAGATTATCATTGGTATTGCTACTCCAAATCTGTGGTTCGCTATGAATTCAAACGTAACACAAAAAAAGCAAAGCTTTACTTTGAAAGCTAGTCAATCATTACAATAAAAGAAACCTCGGAGCCCATTTCGTCAATAACGGTTAATGACGAGCATCTGTAAATTGAAATGTTTTATTTTAGGTACTCAAATCCTGTGGTTTCCTAGCTTGCCTAGTTGACGCCGCTCAACTTGCAGACCACGAAGCTCTCGTTAATCCGTGAATTTTTACCGCTGCGCCTTGTTTCCAGTCCCCGCCCTTATTTCTGTAACCACGAGCGCTCTCTGTCCTAAAAGAGGCGGTAACGCACAACTCTAAACAGCATGAAGTTGTGCGGGCCGTTTGTTGTCCTCCTGTGTCAGGAGGGTAAGCGCCCTTTGACCATTCACTCTCTTATATAGACTTTTGTCGCTGGCTGGATGGTTGAATTTTACATCTTCCTGGGTGGAGTGGTTCTCAGTGGAAAGTGCAGTTCTAGAAAAATTGTGTAATGTAATATTTACGCCCTTTTCTATTTAAAATAGTTCTAAGAAACGACACGGTTATTTTTCACATTCTGACTATCGGCGACATTTACTATACAGTACAGTTACACCCAACATTTTTTGTACTTTTGTATTTTTCTTGAATGTATTTGAATAAATTCGTCAATAGGCTACTTTTCCTAACATTACTTACACCAAAACCTTCGAACGTGTTCAGAAATGAAACGCAAAACGGAAGTTTTCGAAAAAATTATTGTAAATAAATCAATAATGAACAATAATAGTAAATAAACCATTTTCGTATTTATTCTTACACATCTCAATAACCTGCTGTACACAACACCTATAGTGTAAAAAAGCAATGTTATTAGATTAAAGTGTGAATTTAATTGAACAATGCCGATGTTCCAGGCCATTCTAGAGCAGTGGTCTCCAAACTACGGTCAGTGGCCAAAGGACTAATTCTTGTTATTGTTGCTGTGGTAAGTTTTTTATCCGACTTATCAGAGCAAGAGTAAGAACAAAAAGCCATTAGCTGGTGCTTGCCGGATTTCGCCCGCGGACCGTCATTTAGAGACCACTGCAGTAGTGCATTCAGATTAGTTTACTCAACGTTAAGATCCGTGAAATGCTTCATTTCCATTATCGCCACAGTGAAAACAACATGGTGGAAAAGGAGGTCAGTATAGAGCTGAGACTGAAATTTGTAGATGGTCACAAGAACGGCTGTGGCTGCAAATCAATTTCGAAGTAATTTGGCAGTGGCAGTCGTAGGTTTTGGGATTTTTTCTCGGCCAATGAAATTGGAAGCACACTGAAGGTTGAAGGTATCATGAAACACGACCAATAGGGCAAAATTCAAAGTGAAAATATGACAGTCTGCCGAAGCTTTCGAATGGAACCCGATATGGTTTTTCAACATGACAATGAACCGAAGTATACTGCAAAATCTGTTAAGAAATGGTTGAAAACAATAAAGTTTGTTTTGCTGGGGCCAAGCTAAAGCCCCATTTTCAATCTGATCAAAAATGGGGGAGGATTTTAAGAAAAACATCAATGCCAATGCCTTGCGTTTTGTTCCAGAACACTTTCGAAACTTTTGTACAAGCATTGTTGTGTGAAGTATCCTATTGAATGGTTTATTTATATATATTAAAAAATGATAAAATAGTATAAATAATTTCAGGCGTAACTGTACGTTTAACTAGCACGATCGACTCGCACGATGGTGGTTATGCTGCGACCGATCAACAGTTATAGCCCGATCATCTGGAAAAATATTTTCAGAGTTTTTAACCACCACAACGCCATCAAAATGATCACTGATTAATCTTGCGATTTTTTTATACTCTTGTGCAGTGAAAATTAATTTGTTTAAAAACTGTTGGCATGATTGTTGCCGTAATTTGAGGACTTTTGCGAGATCAGCATACTATCCATTGGCATTCATTTCGAGCAGTGTAACATTCAGACGCCCTGTAGGGGTAGTTGAGGAAGTTAAACGAAATTCTCAACCTCGTTTCTTTTCTCTGAGCAAGTGAACTCATGCTGCAGAAGGAAAGCAATTTGGAACCGTTAAGACCACCGTAGGAATGTTCTCGTCGGAAAAGAAGGTCCTAATAGGATCCGCGCTCTTCCAACTGAATCATTTGTCTTCAGTCTAAGACTAGAGGGCTAATGTTAACTTCATACAAACTCGGGTAATAGCTAAACCGAAGTAGGCAAGTAGGTGAATAACCGAAGTCGAGTTCAGGTGTTCACTAAATATCATAGTTTTAAGTAATCAAAATTGTTAACACATTTCCCTGCGTGTCTTATCGTTTAAGGAGCTTGATTTTATTCTAATTCCCGATAATATCTGAAAATTCATCACCGGTGAGTGCGAGTCGTTCGGGAAGGAGAGCGGCTTAGAGCAAAATAAAGTACAACGCTTCATTAGCAAGTCAAAATTCTACTCTTGACACCTGGCATTCATCCAGTACTCGCCGCTGTATAATCACATGCGGCACTGTTCGCATGTTGGACTGTCCATAACCACACACGGGTTTCTTGGTCTCTTCTGGTTGGTACGAACGCTTGCTAACTCTTAAGATCTGTATAATTAAGTACACTTGGATTTATGGGAAGAACTCGATTGCCTGTGCACTGGTGAGTGAAGGCCAATTTGAGTTCTTTTTAAGGGATGCATTTCAACGTTCACATCTAATTTTCTCTTGGGCAGGTGATAAAGCTGGAGTTGACTTGAAATAACGTTGCTGTTTGATGAAATTCTTAAGCAGAACACGAGTTAGCATGAAAACTTTGAATCATTCTGTATTCTTCATCGATCTAGTAGCACTTGTGTGTGTAATTTAAGATGCAATGCTTCAAGGAATTTCGCATTGTATTCATAACCCGAAGTTGCTTTTTATCAATAAATTCTAGTCAGTAGCTATGAGTTTGCGTTGTATTTGAACCAATTGGCTTGTTTGTATTCTTGAGATTTGTAGTCAACGTGCACCCTCTCTCTTAACCCAAATTATTTTAAAATTCCTATCCTTAATTTCCAATTGCGATCCTTTCTTCTGTGTTCTTATTGGCTTTTGCGACCGTACAACTCTGCTGTAGAACTTCTGGTAACTCATAAATCGGCCTAACTTTGTTCATCAAGTGTAAACCAGATTTACTCACGCGTTGGGGCCCCTGACACAAGCATACTCCCGTGCCCTCTGTGTTACGGGGGGGGCGAAGAGTGCCGCAGTGCAACCCAACAACGCGCATCGCCCGTGGTGCTTACTCAGACTGAAGATTGTAGTAGTATTGGTAGCAGGTGCTATTTCATTTGGCCTCTCCTCCTCGTGAGATTTAAAAGTAGCCTTTGGTCTGAGGTGCTACTTTACATTAGCGAAAATTAAAAACATTCATCTAGCACGATAAAGGTGTAAAAGTTCTTAGGAATGAGGGTGACTGACGGTAAGAATAAATCACACTCGTAAAAGAAAGAAATTAATATTTTTTCATCTTTGTGTTTTTACTTTTGGCCTTTAGAGAGCAAAATTAAAAATGAATTACTTGGTATATGTATGGGACATGCATAGTTAGAAAAGATACCATACATGTAATATCTGCTTTCTAACAAATTAGTGAAAGTCTGTGTTGATTACGTGCGCTCTGTACTAAGAGGATAACTGGGTATTGTTGGATATGAAATACTTGACATTTTCAATGAGAACTAGGGCTGAGCCTTCTTTATACTCGCATTGTGTCATAAGACACCCCCGATGATGCGTGGTCTCAGTTGGTGTGACGATCAATAGGCATTTCAATGAAGAACTAAATTGGTCGTCTATATTCGCACATAGTTTTTGAAATCCCCATAAAAATCCACTAGCGGCAAAAAGTGCGCATAAAACTCCTGTTTCTTAACAGTCTTGACGACTAACAAATAGGAGCATGTAGCATAAAGATCATTAGTAGTTGCGGGCAGTCATAAAGATCAATGAAAACTTCTTGACAAAGGCGTTATAAGTTACTTGCGAAAACGTTTTGCGTCTATAATACATCATGTCAATGTAAGAAAGACAAAATGTAAAGCAAGCGGCAGCTCTTAGACAAAAGCCTGATTGAGTCGGGAGGGAAACCATGAGAAGTAGAGACGCACTCCAGCCTGCCAGGTGACTAAGAGGTGGTTGCTTGCATGTGTGTCCTGCCTAGCAGCCTCGCCCTGAGGGAGAGAGTGGGTCCTCAGACGGAACAGGGGAAGCGTACGCCGCTCTCCAAACCAAGTACCGCGACACACATTCGTCGCTTGAAAAGCAGGTATCCGCTTTTTTCGACTGCTGCTCCACCCGAATACTTTTTTCTCGTGTGAACAAGGATTTTTGTTGTGGGCAGTTGCGTTCATCAGAATGATGTGAATGTACCTGATACTTTTTCTTCACCATTATTCGGATCGTGTTCAGTTTGGAATTTCATCATAAGTGTCGGCGTAGAATGAGCTTTGACTAATGATTTTTGTAGAATCAATGCTGCGACCGTCTGCCAACCTTATGTTTTACAATATTATGAACATTGCATTGGCGTTTTTCGGAGTTTCACTCTCACAGATGAGATTATTTTTACTCGTATTGGGATGCATTCAAGTTTTTCAATTAATTCTTGATCGATAAAGAACTTCTTTCATCCTAGCAATATGTTTTAACATTATAATGTGGTGATGAATGGACTGTCTTATGCTGTGCATCAATATAACGGGAATTTAACGAAACGGAATTAGTCTAAATTTTGAATTTTTTAATGTCGCTTCTAAAAAAATGTCCATAAATTAAAATTTTTCAGACTTCAAAAATAAAATTTTAGGAGGAACCAATTAAGCTGATAGTTTAAAAATTATTTTGTTCACTTGTACTCTTTAAGCAAAGTATTTCATTAAGTTATCAATTAGGGGTTAGTTTCATTACGTATTGCCAAGATATTACTACTTCTTAAATTAACTTCAGAGTACGCTGCGCGATACTATCTTATCGTGATTTTAAAATTTCAATAAATGTCGCTACGACTCTTTACCATCGGCGAAGTTAATGATTTATTGTACTCATTGGATCCAGTAATCTAGGATAATAGGTCGTGATGGTACAGCTTATTGATGTAGGTCATCAGACGTGCTATAGAACCATTTCGCAACATCTATGACTAAGGAGAAATACTATGCACCGAGCCGGTGAAGACTTCTTGCTTCTCTACTGTTTTACTCTTAGTATTTCTTCTGCTACCTCGACTTCCTTTCTGCATGCGACTCCTGTCGAATTCAGTATTGTGTGTCTTTTACTAATTAGTCGTGAGATTTCAAATAGGGGTATTTTATCGTATCTTTTCTGCGTGCGTGATATTTTTTTTAAATTGTGCTTGTCGTTGCATGAACATGTTTAGCATGGGAAGATGAAAACGTGAAGTGGCCATTGAATTACTATTGCAGCTCGAGTGAAGAAACTCTGGCATGTCTCATACGTCAAATTTGATTGTGTTTTCTTGAACCGGAGGAACGAAAACCTTGATTTTGTAAAGTTTATACAAATTTTGACTCTTCTCTGCCGCTTAAATTCCTTGTGAGTAAAACTCTTCCGTTTCTGTTTGAAATTTTTGCGCTTTATTCTCTGGGTAATGTTTTGGTACTTCTCTTGTTTGACAGTGCGTGCTCGTGTCAGTGTTTTATTTCCCCTCGTTTTATCGTTGAAATATCATTGCCTTTGACTCTCGAATGTTTCTTCAAGAAATATCCTGCTTAAATCCAACCTCTTTCTTGAATTCGGAGTAGTTTCTTCAGTTCTTCAAATATTTTTAAGGTCCTGCTGTTCAAAAGCCACTGGCTTTTACCCAGAGTTTTATGAATTTGAGTGTTATACTGAAATCATTCCCGGAAGATAATGGTTCACTCACGATGGTGGAATTTTGCTTCTGGTGGGGCTTCAACGTGGAGTATTTTTCTTTCTTTAGCCCTCGTCGAAAAGTCAGGATGGAATAACGTACGTTGAGTCTGAACTTTGTCTACCTGGCTTGACAAGGGCTCGTATGTTTTCCTAAAATGTATGCGGTGAACGTAGCATCGGAATTTCTGAGGAAATGAATTTTGATGAGTAGATATGTACGAGCTACACACTATGATATTTAGTGCCATTTCACAGTGGCAATGCTGTGCAACAGAAAGTTTTGATTTCATAGTAATAAACGCTAATAATTCAACTAGGTTTAACTGAGTGTGTGAATGCAATTTTATGTACATGTGTTATAACAGTAATTTTTATGAGAAAAATAACGGGAACTAAATGTATATGATAAATAATTCATTAACAGGTCTGTTTTTCGATATTGGTTTAAATTATGAGTCAGTTTAATTTTAAATGGTTTCTCGTTTCAAACTTTGTCGATAAGAAAAGGTTTACTTAGTTCCATTTACAGGGAGCGCCGTTTGCTACTATGTTCATATTGGTACAATGAAAGGTCATGGAAAATCGTCAACTTGAGTACTTCATTGAACCTCGTTTCGAGCGAATTGCCGTTACGTGGTGTTGATGTTTCAAGGATTTTGTAATAACCCTACTGGTAATTCCGTCCGGGGCCGAGCACGACGTTCGCTTAATATTGTGTTGGGGAAGCGGCGTCGTGACCCATCAGTACCTTTTCAAGCGCGTCACAAATTAATTTTAATAAAATAAAGATCTACAGATTATAGGGGTATTCCATTAGATTAAATGATCTCTCATGTCCAGTGCACCACTTACGAACGATATGAGTGCAGTGGACGACAGCATCATCCTGAAAAAGTTCATCACTTTCGGGAAACACAATTTTTGAGGGATGAACTACATTATCAAGGACCTGCAATGATCCCATGACCTCATTGGGCGACAACAGAGGGTTGCAGACGCATATCTCACCTAGGTGAAACATCTGCATGTCAATGCACGAAATGATTGAAATAGCAGTTCGATACCCGGGTATATTTCAAGCTCGCTTTTATTCGACTTGAACCGCATAGTGGTAAATTCATATCATAAGGGTGTTTCAATCCTACCGTTGCTTCTCGTTTGCAATAGTTTTCACGTATATTTCACCGTGGGTTGGGCATCTCCTTACCTGTGTTTCCGCTCATTTTTTATTACGCGTATTTATACGTCGTTGATGTGGTGATGAAATCCACGGTCTAATGTTAAAATTTGTGAATACTTGCATAAGAATGTAAAGTTTCGGTTTAGAATTTGTGGGAAAGTGTTGTATGAGAAAGTACCTCTCGTGTGTCTGCTTCCAGTATTTTTAAATAATATTCCTCCAGGTATTTCGACCAGCAAGGTTCTGGAGTTTTTAGTTCCGAAAACATCGTCACTGTTGGTATCACTCGGGCCATTTTCAGTGATTTTGCTCCTGTTCATGTTTATTGCTACCTTGTTCACGCATGAAAGGTCACCTACGGGAAGTCAACTATTTCTGTTATAGCAAAGCATTTTTTATACTTTTATAAAATCGTAAGTTTAACGCTGCATGCATTACGAGATCCAGCAATCGCCTTCGATCGATTGTGACGTATTATTGTACCTCTTGAATTTGCTTCGTAATTTGCTTGCTTGACGCCCCGATCAGACTGTGGAGCTGTCGGCAGCGCGAGAGCGGGTGCGTGAGCTCCAGAACCGCCTTCAGGAGCTCGAGGATACGCTCCAGGTTACCCAGAAGGAGCTCATTAAGGCGCAGGACATCAACGCGAGACTACAGCGAGATCTCAAGGTACCATTACTCGCAGAAACTCTGCTTTCATCACGAATTTGGCGCCGAAATATTGACTGACGTCTCAGTGATCTTGAAGTTTGATTAATTAGGTGACCCTCGTCTTCTGAGTGGCGAGTTTGAGGGAGAAGTGTGTTGACGCGCTGGTTTTAGCACGAGCGTAAGGTTAGGGGAGTTAATAATAACTATCGTCAAAAGCTCTTTATTTGCTGGATTGTCCCTGTTTTTGAAGCATGCTTGTTAATATGATGTTTGATACGATAGGTTATCAGAATCCTTAGTTAATGTCGTTCATTTTGATTTTTTTATGTATCCGTTGTAGCGCTAGAATTTGTGTGACGGGACTTGATTGACTCTATTTATCTTTGAATAACTTAACAGGGAAAGCCAATTTCGAGAGAACCAAGGCATATGCATACAAAATATTTTTTTTATCATGCATTTCAGCTGCTTTAGCTGCTTCACTTTCATATTGAGGTGTCATCATACTACATCCAGTATGTGCGTGGTGAAGACGGGGTCACAAAGTAGCCATCAGAACATGTTCCAGCGAATACCTGTTTGTAGGAAGCATGAAGGGGTTTCTTTTATCAAAATGCAAGTGACAAATTTTCAGTTACTATCGCAGATTCTTAATTTTAATGATTAGCTTTCCATTAAGAAAGTAATGTAGAGGAAATTATTTTTTGTTTTGTTGTGTCAATAATGTCAGATACAAGTTTATTAACCCTATAATGACCAAATTATTTTACAGTGATACTGAATGAATATTTTTAGGGAAGACTAGCAGCCGCCTTATGAAAAAAAAACAATACCGCTGGTCCTTTATTGAGTTGAAAATCAAGTAATAATCTCGTTGAATGCAGCAATTTCAAAAATATTGTATTACTCGTATAATTGTCGACCACAGAAGTCCATACTAAATGGTCCCTTCTTTTAGAGTGACATTTCATGTGGGTAGGGAGCTTTAGAGTAACTAATAATCCAATATATTAACACTGATTGAAAGTATATTAATATTTTTCGAGAGTGTTGTCTAGAAATAGTAATAATCACTGACGGAAATCGGTTAAGCTGCCTGCGTCCCGAGTTGCCTACTCCCCTTCACCTCTGTCCTGAGCCACCATTGTTCGCCATGTACCGTGAGACAAGTGTCATCTTTTTAGTGGTTCTGTTTTTTACTCCCTCGATATTTTGTGCTGTCGCTCTGTGGCACTCATCTCGCGTGAACTTATTCAATGCTCGGTTCTTCCAAATATTACGTTGATTTATATACGGTCTTCGTCTGTTAAGGTTATAGTTCTGATTATGTTTCTTTGAATGAACTATTTGTACGATATACAACCGATTAATACCTGTGAGAAGTGCTGCAGTTTGCAGTATTCTATTTTACAAGATCAACTTTCTAGTTCATATGATAGAGTGAATTGTTTTCTTTGCGAATTAAGCAGTGTGCGGCATATGACAGAGTCCGATTCATGTACGTAGTGTCTTCGACGACATCAAACAACTCTTTGTTGACTTTCTGCTCAGGTGCCATGTTACTAGCATTTTTATTATGCCAACACTCCAACACTAGTTTCGTCTTATGTGGTTACTTCCACCATGACTCGGCTTTTATGTGTAGAACTTACTTATATTCCGGCAAGATGAAGTAAGGTTACCGTGTCGATCATGAAGTTGCCCCTTTTGCCGTGGCAGGAAAACGTGGCGCAGAAGGAGGACCAAGAGGAGCGCATAGCGACGCTTGAGAAGCGCTACCTGAACGCTCAGCGCGAGAGCACCTCCCTGCATGACCTCAACGAGAAGCTTGAGGAGGAACTCAAAAGTAGAGAGGCGCAGTACAAGGTAAGCTCATGTGAAAGTGCTCGTTATTCGATTTTGAAATACCAGTATTTTTTGTTGAAACCCATTAATACGAACCTGTGGGAGGAACAGTTGAAGCTAATAGATTGTTGTATTTTGTTTATATTAACTGGGAAATTTAGAGATTATAAAGGTGTGAGCTACTCTTGTTTGACCGCGACGCAGCTTCAAGAGGACAAGATTCGTGCCATCCAGGAGAAGCTGGAGCTCAGCGAGCAGAAGCTGACGCAGTACGCCAAGCTGCCTGACGTCGAGCAGGAACTCAAGCAACGCATGGAGGCTCTGCATCAGGTGCGGCCAGTATGGACGACTTGCTCGTCTCAGCAGGTCTTAGCTGAGGCTTAAGGGAAGAACTTATTAGCGTGAAACTTAAACTGTGTTCAGGGCCGTACCTTAATTGGTCGCGTTCTCAGGTGTAGCTCAGTTGGACCCATTGACGGCTGGTGGTGTGGAATGCCGTTACGGGGTCACGCTAGGTTCAGTAATGCATCGTAGGTTCTTCGGTAGCTCTACCACTATTTAAACAATGTAATACCCTTAAGCTTGAGAATTTCAATTAAAATTTGATCTAGTTCTTCTATATGAAAGGATGTCTACGAACTTGACTAAAATACAAAATTTGAATTCGCGCAATAAATTATGCTGATTATTATATTTAGATACACCACACTCGCTTTCAGTCTAGAAAAGCCTGGATTTCATTTATGCTTTTCCAAACTAGCTCATTCTTCCATGTTCTATCTCATTTACGTTATCAACTAGCTTTTAGAACAAAAATTAATTGCTACTCGTTTAATCATTTTTTTCAACTGTACTCGTGGATTTAAAGGTTTTAAATCCTTGATCGAAAGAAGTGCCTTAGACCTGCTTTCACAGCTAGGCCACTGAAGTACAAAGTCTCAGCAAGTATTTTGTTTGGACGATATTGCATTGGAACTTATTTCGTTACCTTCATGCACTCTTACTCATCCGCAATTTTCTGCGTTCATGATTATTTTGTGTGGTAAGAATGAACTTTTTGGAGGAATCATTTTCTTTTTGTTGTACAATACTTTGTTTGTGCTTGCGAAACTAACAATCTTTCACTCTTCATGTTTTACCTTGAGTGTAGGCTTATTATATATGCAAGGGTTTGTATGAGTTCTTAACTATATGTGCAAGGCCCATTTCCGTGAGTTTTTGCCACTTCGAATCCAAAATCGCGGACTCGATTTCTCCTCTTTGACACATTCGCTGTATGACTGCCGTGTATGCCCCTAGCTCATGCTCAGTCTTTACCTTACGCTCTGTTCAAGCAGCTATTGTTTGCTTGTGTTTCAAGCTTTTTCCTGCATGCCTAAAAATTTTCGCTGAAAATAAAATTACGCAAAAATGGGTGAAGAAAATGTTATGAATATAATTCGAATGTCTTCCATTCTTTCTTTCTATTTATTTCATACTTTCTTTCCTGCTTGCCAATTCGCTTATTTAACATCATACTCTCCATAGCGTTTGCTGATTCATCTTTCATTCATTCTCTTTAGTTATTTGTATATGAAAGCAATACTACGGAAAACAATGAATTTATTGAGCACATTTATGATATCAAGTATATGATAGTTTGCCAATTTTACCTTAAGAATGTTCTTTGCTGTATATATGTAGTAGTAGGTACTCTAAATTATGTAGGGTTTCAGTAGTGTCAAAGAAATAAAAACGACAAAAAATTTTATGTCATTGTATATTCGTCCAATCCTTGGTAATATATAGTGTGACAGAATGGTCGAATTTTACGTTTACTTTAATTTGAATGAATAATGGATTTTATGCCAAAGTCGTCAATGTATTGAAGATAAATTCCAATTCTCTCGTGGAAAACTGCAATTTTCGTTTCATCAGCGGTCTGTTTGTTCACCCTTTGAAAAGAGGAATTTGTGGTCATGACCCTCCAAATTATGAGGAAACGTGTGACCCTTTGCTATGATTGCCCTTGAATTGCGTCATGTCCCTAATACTGTGTCTTGTGTCTCTCTTCTCTCTCCCTCCTTCACACACTCTGACCCATTCCATGGACATCCCATCCTCTCGGATATTGTAAACATATTCGGTAATTTTGGCGTTCCTTGTTCCTAAACATCCTTCTTAACGTGCAATAATTCTCCCTAATTAACATTCTCATTAACCCTCAATGATTTATCCCTTTGGAAATCCTCTGCCATCCGTATGGATCCTCCTGAACATCCTTTGTAACCCGTATGATTTCCTAAATGCCCTCTGTAACCCGTATTGATCCTCAACCTTAAACATCGTTCCAACGTATTTCGTAAGCCACTTACGTAAATTGAATTTTCTTTGTTTCATTACCTGCATACGTATTTCTCAGACGGTAAAATATTAACTTGATTAACAATTTTTGACAATGTTATTTTTTCCAAGTATCAATAATTCGTGTAAATATTTTGTGTAAATGTTTTTCTAATTTTTTCAATGACTTTCTTGTTTGCATTTCGTGATCATTGACGACCGGTTTTTTATCCTATTTCGTAACATCGTCATTACCTATTATGTTAATCGTTTATATTTCTATATCGATTCAATTTATTTAAAAAAAATTCTTTTGTCTCACTTCTAAGTTTGGTTGCGCTGTTATGGTAAAATGTCATCATCGGTCACTGTTTTTACTCCATTTCAAGTTTACGTTACTTTCCTCTATGTAAATACTTTGGATCACGAACCTTTTGTTTACTCAAATGATGGATACTCTTGACTCGCTACTTTTTTGTCTCGGAGATATTGCTATGGCTCCGCTTTTTTCTGTGCTTCATGTAATTTTGTACATTGAATTCCATCGCGCGTTGCCATAAACTGCATGGCCAAGTAATTTTTCTTACTATGCACGAAATGACATCGTACTAATTTGTGATTGCCATTCATTGTGTGCTCATATTTTGAGTTGATCTCATCTCTCAACGCGTTACGCTAATATTTTCTGCCTGATTTTCTTGCACTTGAACTCTATTTGGAACGTTTTCGACGGTATTTATTGCTCTGAGCGGGTGTCACTTCCGACTCTCGATTGAGTGGAAAAATTATTCATGTATGCTCCTCCTTGGCTATTATTCGAAATTGATAACTTGTCGCGAAATTCATATTATTCTTACTTCGAGTTCGTACTAACATAACGACTAATTTAACGCTCTATTGCACTTTTTCATGTTATATGTGCTTAATTTTGAGCGGAAACGTCAATTATCCTATCAATGCTTGAGATCTAGTTTTTCGATGGCTTTTTACGGTGCATTTCAAAATTTGAACATCATTCATGATCAAATGAAAAAATACTATTCCTGTATGATGCATTCTTACATTTGTGTTTCTCTGTCTATCTTGGTAATGAAGCGGCTTTTGCATCTCTTTCTCGTGATGAGTTCTTGATTACTTTTACGCATCAATTGGAAACCACTGTTCCCGTGTAGTGCATTTTCATTGCCTCATTTTTTCCTCGATTTTTATGAACTTCGGCGTTGTCTTCTAATGTTTTTTCTTAAATCCATCATATAATAAATCAAAATAAAACAATGGCTCGCAAAATGATTGATATCAATCAATCGCTTCCTTATCTTGTCACTTCCCAACTTTTTGTGTTTCCTAGAGCGAGTCTTCCCCGAATATCTCGTGTCCGACGATATGCCGATTGAACACCATTGTCATACAATATTGTGGTCTAACGGCCCGACCACTCCCCACTGCATGTTTTGTGACCCACTCCTCGACCCTCGGTCCACCCCTTCAATGCAGGTACAGGAGAAGCATGGAACTGCCGAGGATCGTATTCACAGGCTAGAGGGGCAGCTCGAAGAGAAGAGCGGAGAGCTCCTAAGGCTCAACCAGCGGCTCAAGATGAACGAGGAGCACAATGCTCGTCTCTCGGCCACCGTCGATAAACTCCTTCAAGGTCTGTTCTGTTACTCCATTGCACTGCTTCACTCATGGGTGTCCTAAATCAATCCGTCTAGCTTGTGTTACTTCAAGTATGCGTGTAAATCAATCGGTCAAGCTTGTGTTTGTTCAAGTATGCTTTTAAATCAATCGTCAAGCTTGTGTTTGTTCAAGTATGTTTCCTAACAACACTGAATTGGGTAGCACTGCGTTCGTGAAAACGAAAAAAAATTTGACATCATTCCTACGTTTATTGGCGTTTTTTCTACTAAATTGACACCGAAATTTCAAGTTCAAGTTTATCATCGGAGTTTTGGTGGTGCTCCTTGTAAAAATGGGGGTTCTTATTTCCATGTGTTCGAGTGTAAGTAGTGTCTTTATCGTCAGCATATATTGTGGGAAATAAATTTACTTTTGTTATACAGCAACTCGTTGCAGTATCAGTAATGCTCGTTGCCAAAAATCTACCCTGGGTTTGGGAGGAAGAGGTTATTTTTTATCCCACTCCTTGCCTCGTGCGTGAGACGAAAGTTCTTGAAAGTAATTAGTGAATGCGATGCACACCTGACCTCTCCATGATGTGCCACACGTCCGTTTATACGGTGCTTTAGGAAAGAGTGCCCGGACATTGCAGAACATCGACACAATCGCAATATATCACCAATGTGCGAAAACTTTCATTTGATTCGGTCTCATTATTGTCTTCAGCTGTAGTGAAAGTTGCTAGACACAAATGTCTGGAGTAGATGATGCGTGTTCGTATCTTACCAAGCATACACGAGTGCACTCATATCTGTGTTTCTTTTTATGTTATCTTTCCATCCCTTCAAGCAGCTATATTTGGTTTTTGACCGAGCGTAACGATCTGTGCAACCAACACACGTATTTCACTATTGCAGTGCCACTAAAATTTAATCTTTACCGCCCTCTCCTGGTAATTGCCTTAGTTCAGCGAAAGCGCTGGTCGAAGCAGAATATAAAATCTCAGCTCTAATGATCACCGGCAGTAATTTTAACTGTTTGTGGTGGGTGGAATTCCTTTTCTCCCTCGTTTAGGTAGATTTGGAAGCGTGAGGCGATTTTCATACTTCCAATTCAACTAATTGCTTCCGAGAATTTGCTTAACTCATACATAGGATAATTAGTCAGAGGGAATGTTTTTTTGGCGATCTTTCGCAAACCTACATAAATTTGAAAGAAATTAACATGAACGTGATGTTTATGTGGCTTCTAAATTTGCATTTTATGTTAGAGCCTTCAACAGTCTCATTTTCGAGTAGAGTTCTGCAAAATTCACTACGTAGTTCAGTTCATTAGTATTTCATAGAAACCTTTTTAAAGCTATTTTTACTTACTGTCTTCAAAGATAGAAATTTTAAACCATTTTTGTGTTGAAGGGCGAAGAATTTTTATGGTCACAACATCTCTATGTGCTGTTTGTTCTGTAGGTTACTTTTATTATTCATATTTAGTCATATTTATTATTTGTTCTGTATTTCTTTTAGTATTTATTTTCTGTATACTACTTTCTTCGATTTTCGGTCGGTCAAGTCAACGGAACATTAATGAGCCCCTTTAGTTGGATTTCGCGATTGAAAATTAATAGAAAAGAGGTCAATTAATGGTTCTTGTAGTGTGAGAAAAATTTTGCATTATTTTATAAAAATATTTGCGTTATTCCCAAGCACAGCTGACCTGAGACGAAAAGGACTAAATGACGCATTAGACACTTAGCCTGAGGTACAGTTAACTGTCATGGCATGTCTATTTATTATTGCACATGGTTGACATGCTATTAGGACATGTCAACCACGGTGCCAGTAGCGCGTTCCAAAATCGAGTTATGCTTAACTCGCTAATTTTTCATTTGAGGTTTTAAAGAATTTTTTTTTAATTCATGCGTTGTTGACTTTGCACTTGCACGCGGCTCATTTTTTTTTTTTTCGAGTTGTTGCAGTTTTTCTTCGCGTGCAGAATCGAACGAGCGGCTGCAAGGACACCTGAAGGAGCGCATGCACAGCCTCGAGGAAAAGAACGGCCTCACCGCTGAGCTCGAGAACACCCGCAAAGCTCTCGAAGATTCTTCTTTGGAAAAGGTAGTGTGATCGGGCTGTGGGCTCGTACACAAGTACTACTGATGTGCTGCAAAAAACTGCACCTTTTCTTCCAAGTCTATTGGGACCGAATGAAATTGAACTTCCTTCAAATGGAAATTGAATTTCACCAAATGCAAATAAATTTACCATTTGAAATTATAGAAATGAAACCTGGCTATGCGTAAATCGATTTTCCTTTGATGCAGACTGAATTTCATTTGGGGCAGCTCGACTAGGGAAAGATATCAGAATTATATGAACTTTAAGAATAGAGTCTTCTCGTACATTTGGTGGTTTCATTTTGCGTTTTCGTGCTCAGAAATTTTGCATCTTTCATCTCTCATTTTTTCTTAATTTTATTATGATAGATGTTTCTGTCGTACGTGCTCTTCTAACGTGTAATTCAGATTCTAAACAGGAATATAAGTTGAGGAATAGTTTTTATAGTGGTAAAAAAAGTTGTCAGTTCTTTTTCATCTAGTAATTCATCCTTTCTTCTACAAGTACATTAGCTTTCTTCTTTTTTGCCGTATCGTACACGTTTACTCTTCAAATAATTAAGTCTATCTTCCATGCCATTCCTTTGGTCACCCACGTCATGTTCCTGCAATTATTGGGTTGCTGTCTCGTGTTCTCTCTCGCATCTCGGAGGCCTCCATTCTCATGCTCCGGCAAATGTAATGCGCTTCGCTTTTTCTCCGGTTCATCTGAGCCTGCTCATTTCAGACGGAAATACTGAAGGAGCTGGCCCGGCGGCAAGTTGAGGCAGAGCAGCTTAAGCAGCAAATGCTACAGCAAGAAATTGCTTTCAACATCAAACAAACTGAGGCGCTCACCAGGTACGACTCTGTCTCAGGCAACCCACTTCGTCCTCTTTCAACTTGTTGCTGATTCTGCTGATTCTTAAGTGTCATGATATGTCTTGGCGCATGCTGATTTGTATCACGAAGTGAACGATGTACACCTTGAGTTTTTATGGAAGCATAAAACACTTGTATCAGTACAAAATTTAAAGTTTATTTTTTATTTATATCTTAGTTTGTAAGCACCTGCGTGCCATCACTAGAAATGTGCGGCTTGTGCATAGTTGTTACCGATTCATTTCCTGGTGTCGTCCACCCAAGATTTTTGGTGCTTTCCACCTCGGAACTTTTTAGATTTTATTACCAGATAAGACGCAAGAGACTCCTCATGCTCGTCACTTACCTGAATAGCGGCAAAAATGCCTGACTCATCGAAATGTTCCTTCCTGTTGGAGATGCCTTTTGGGAAATTTCTTTGGCGAGCATCATTTCCTAGTGCGACTACTTTTACTTGAGGTAAAAACATTTAACATTGGCCTGCAAGTCTGTTTGTTTTTGCATTATTATATCTTTTTATTTTCTTTCATGTTTGTTTTGGACCTACAGTGTCCAATATTTTTGTAAAACGAACCAACTTTGCTGCCTATTGTAGCTGATGAGTACGTGAATGTTTATAGTTATCCATTGGTATATGAGCGTACGGAATGAATGCAAGCGTGCTTTAACAAAAGACCTATGTTTCCATACATAGTTTCTTTGCAACTAAGTGAAAGTATTTAACATGATTCTTCTTTTTGAAGTAGTTCCTATCCCTAAGCATTTCAATAGTTAGTTATTTTTATTCCCCAGTAAAAGTGAACATTACAAGTGCTGCAAATATTATAGCTACCTTTTATTTTTGTATCACAATCAGCCGTCAAGCTTGTTTGATTATCTTACGGATTTAGTGATTCATATTTTGAGTTCTTTTCGTAGTTTCGAATTACATAAGCAGCCATGTTTGATAATGGCGTCCTTGTTCAAGCGGCCTACTCTGAGTCTTCACGTACAATTAGCAGTTTTATTTAGCTGTCTTTCTTACAACACAATGGGATTTTGCAATGGGATTTTTCTTTTATTATTTTTGGGATTTTTTGCAAAATATTTCTATCGTAGATGCTGTGCAATATCGTAACAATCTATGTTGCTATTACGGGAAATTTTTTCTTTTCGCTTTTCCTAGGTTACTGGTCATCAAAGTTATGCAAAACTTTTCGTGGATAAAATTGAGTTTGCGTCTCTCTAAGTGCGAAACCATGAATATCTTCATAAGAAAAGCAACGAAACTGATTTCCCGACACTTATTTTTTTAATTAAAATAGTACAAATAATTACGATAACAAATTAAATTCTTGCACGTTTTACATAAATGAGGTGCCTAGATAATTTAGAAACATTGAAATTGATGCAATAAATTCGCAGGTCATTGTCGCCGAGTGTGAGCGGTGCGCCGGGAGAGTTCGTCCGCAGCGGCTCCCACACCAGCTTCGACTCCCGCTCCCTGCCTCGACACGCCAGCGCCTCGCAGGGGCCCCAGTCCCAGCCTCCCCCCGTGCCCAAGCGTCCTCCTACTCTCACCATGCCGGACGAGAACGGCCAGGTGCGTCACAAGATTGTGTCAGCTCGTCATGTGCTGTGTTGATAGACTGGTTGAGTTAGTGTACTGTGAGGTGTAAGCTTATCATCGGCTGTATTTCATTGCAGCAATGCTGGGCGAGGTCGGCCAAGTGCGTCGCCAGGCTATGTGAGCCAATATTGTATTGTGTAAACGATCTAGCAACGCTTAGAGTACGAGTTACGGATCTATTACTCACTTCAAAATGGATCCCCCCCTTTGATTGTCGCCCAATTTGAACGTCAAAGCCACAATTGCCAGAGATGTAATCACCGGGAAGCTATGGAACGCGCAGCTTGTGACTATCATTATATATTTCAAATATTCTGTGACGGGAGAAACTGAAAAAATCTTCAATCTCAACGAATGATGCCAACAACGGCGAGCGTAGGGCAGAGTATGATTTGTTTTAAGGGAAAGCGAGACCAAGTAACTTTAGTTTTGTTTGTAGAACTTTAATGAAAAGTGATGCATCAGTGTAGGGAATATTCGTGTTTTCCAGTATATTAATTGCAAGTTATCTGCCGGATTAGGAGTTATTTACCTAATCTCTTATTTGTTGAATTACTTGAATGGCGCTTTCAACTAGTCCTCACTTGCGAGCTTGATGTTCAATTATATGGATTCTCAAAAAAACCATCGATTATTATCTGTTAAATGAAAACTTATTCCTTCCCTTCCTGTCATTTCTAGCTTACATTTTATAATTTCCAGAAATACACTATAGTTTTAACGCCACGTAAAGCGATCCAACACAGTCAGGTGTACCTGCGTCTCATATTCCATCATACAGAGTCTTGACTTAGCCCTTGCGTCACAGGGCGGTGGCCGGTGGGGCGACAGCGGCGTGAGCAGCGCTGGGGGACATCCATCGTTCCCAGGCGACGGGGCAGAGCTGGCCGTGTCCGACAACGACGCTGATGACGCCGAGTCCCTCTTCTCCCTCATCTCCCCGTCGCCACACACCGACGCGCAGACGCTGGCCATCATGCTGCAGGAACAGCTTGATGCCATCAACAATGAAATTAGGTGCCTAAGTTTTGCTCTATAATTTCAATGCTGTTTCGTAGACTAAATTATTTTATTTATTTATATATTTATTTAATTCTATATGTTTTTATTCGTATAGGTGTTTTAAAAACGATCTTTTGTCATTTATTTTTGTTGAAAGATTCAGGGTGAGAGGAGCCATCACTTGTTGGTGATGTGGCTCCATAGTGAAATTCGAGTGTAGGACTGAAAATTGCAGCATAAAACAGGGGCTAAATCTTCGAATGAAGTTTGTAGTTATGATGGCCCGTTATTACACAATTGTTATTGTATAATCTGCAATGTATTTCTTGGTGGTTGTTCAAACCATTCCTGGTCATCCGTATTTTTGCACGACTTTTAAAGCTGTTGTGAAACCTGTAGTCTGGAATAAGATTAGGCTTTTCGTCCTATGCTCAAATGTTCGACTGGGAATAAAATGTTGGAAACCTGACAGCTGAATTACATAATTCAACACACGTCCGAATTAATTTCATAGAGAGAAATTAATGGGCTAATTTTTGTGTGCTTACTTCCATTTTTCATTTGTGTGCGTGGCTGCTCGTAATGGTAATAGTCTAAATAGTATTATTGTCCAGTGCAACTGTGAAGACTAGGCACTCGTTGAAAGTGTTTCTGATTCGTGTGGTCATTAGATGAGGACCGTCAGTGACACGGGAAGACTTGACTCTTTTCTTGCCAAGGACGAGTTAATTCCTTTTTACCCATGACTTTTTCAACCTTGGGCTAGTTAGCATATTTTCTTTCCAATAAAGATTTAAGCGAATGTACTTTCCTCTCTGCATTAATCGTATAAACTGACCATTCCCGTGTATACTTTTCAATAGGAGCGAATAAAAATAATCAGAGTAAATTGACATGTGTTCGTCGGAAAATCTGTGAGGGAAGATGTTATCTCTCCTCGCTTCTCTCTGTCTCCTGACGGTGTTACTTCAAGTCTGGTAGCGGCACGGCAGTTGTGTGTGGTGCAAGGCGGCCTGCCTGGATATGTAGATTATTTGTTTCAGCTGCTCAGAGTTTCGACCGTTTGGCCTGAGTTCAGGCTTTATGATTATGATTTTTTTTCTCGGAAAAATGCTTATGTTAACTTGCTTGTGACGCACTAGCCCGATCAAAAGTGCAATTTTGTATTTCCTACTCTCTTCATTGTGTAGCTAGAGGCTATTTTCCACCTCTTCTTGTTAGTAATATTCCCGTGTCCGCCTGCATTAACATCGAATTAAACAATATACAGTTGACAATTCAACTAGGCAATGAAATTGTTTGTTAAAATATATTATTTTCCATCAAGCAATGAGAAATACTGTATTGTAATTCGGGCAAATTGATCATTTTTCTTATTCTTTATATGTAATGGTTACCTTACTGGAAGCATCAGTGAAGCTGTGCTCCTCATCCCACAAGCCTGCCATGCTGTGGTCGGAATTACGACGTGCTCTTCTGTAAAGTTTTGCACTGCAGTCTTCTCTGATTTTCACGATGTTCTTGAGTTTTCCATTGTCGAACGTGGTATACTTTTATGTCAAATGTTGTGAATTGTGCTCAAGTTAATTTCCCTAATATTTCCGTTAATGCATAAGTCTCTCATTATGTTCGATTTACTACTTCATGTTCATAATTTCGCGGACCATTTTTTCGTTGGGATTGGCTACTCTTACCTGATTTTTTACCTTCGATGTGTCGTTTGGCAGACTGATTCAAGAAGAGAAACAAAGCACAGAGGCGCGTGCTGAGCAGCTGGAGAACCGCGTCGTGGGAGGAGTAGAGCATCATCTCATGCGCCCTCCTGCTCGCCCCCCTCTTCCCTTGGACACTTCTCCCCCTCTCTCGGGCCGCTCCACTCCCAATGCTCAACAGGCTCCACACTCTCCCCAGAGGGACTACATGCACAAGTACCACACGGTGAGGATATATGGGGTGCTCTCGAAATCGTACGTCGACATGCGTTGCAGTATTGGTGGAGCGCGGTTTGTCCTGTGAATGTATAATTTAGACGTTCGCAGGGTGATCTAAATCACGTGTTTTTCTTAGGTTTGCTTACTTTCAAAATGAATGGACATTTCAATGTGCCCTGTTCTCTTTCATTTCGTGCAAAAAAAGGGTCCGTGAATGATGTAGAGTAGGTTCGAGGAGACACGAATTGAAACTGGGAGAGTTACGCTGAACAAAAGTTGCATTGCGCAGTGTTAGTTATGAGTAATTTAAAATTGTAAATGCCCAAATCGATAGAAAAATTTAATCATTTCCGTTATGTCGGTGTGCGTTTGTTTTCATGGCTGGTACGTGTCGCTCTACTATACGAGTAATATTCATTTGCAGTAAAATGCTACTCAAAGTCTTGTGCTAACGAATAAACAGTAGTACAGTTGTAAATTATTTGCCCTCCTGATTTTATGCACATCGTAGTAGTACTACTCAGTCATTAGGTAAATTCTCAAATTTGGCAACGGCAATAAAGGGAAGTTTCCGAGCGATCAACAATTTTTGTGCACTCCTAAATTATTTCGTGTAAGTCGGTTGGTTAAAAAACACTTGAAGAGCTACTCGCTCCTCTCATAGTTCTAGCTGGTAGCAGATTCAAGGGTTTGTTAGTGACTCTCTATTGAGGTAGGGGCGATAAGTAGATTTCTTTCTTTTTCCTCTCCCTTTGTCCAATGGAAACGACTTGGGTATCTCGCATGCACACTCTCCCGTACGAGGAGCTTTGTTGCTGTCCCCATTTCGGTTTTAGTTTCAGAATTTATCGTCTACTTCTGTCGCTTGCGAAGCCAATGTATGATTTCGTATTATCATTGAAAACTTGATGAATGTTTACCTTTTATTCACCATCTCAGTTTCATGTGTCATGTTCAAAATTGGTTTGTTTCTAACTTCAGACTTCAAACTTAACTTTGCTTAGATTTTTCATAAGCTGCTTTTCAACTTGTCATTCTGTAGATAATTTTTTCAATTAATTGAATAGGTTATCTATTTGATGTGTCGTGACTATGGTAGAGATGTCTCTTGAGAACGTCATTGCTATTTTGTCTTGTCCTCAGTAAAAAGTCTTATTCCAACGTGTCCATTCTTTTCTAAATTTAAATTGTGTGATACAAATCGATAAAATATTCTTTTTACTCCAAAAATAATCACGTTAAATTATAAAGTGAACGGTGTCAATTGTAATCACGTCTGGCTAAGGTTTCTGAAGGCCAGTAATAGATATCTCGAGTTAACATTTTTGGCGTGATTTATGCGCGATACAATTTTGACTTGCCACTTTTGATCATTTGAAGCACTCGCTAAAGTTGCTCATATGTAGTCTGGGAGTTCCCTGGTTTCACTGACAGCTAGGAAGGGTTGGCATTGTACGAAACCCTGCGTCCAGAAGATCCATTTATGGTAGATGACGCGTCATTGAGTGTAGTGTGTGTTTGTGCGGCGATGTCTCCACTGTTAGGTTAGGTGACATGGCTTTTGTCATTGTACACTAGGCTCCGGCGGGCATGTCCCCTTCCCATATGTACCAGATGTTCTCGGATCGTCCACCGACGGGGGGTTCCTCCCTCCCGGGTTCTCAGGTAACCCTCCTTTTAATGCCATTCCGCTCCCACCCTCCTTTCCTTCAAAATCAGCTAGGGAGTTCTGCCGACCAATTACCTATTTTTCGTTGTCGGTGAATTGGGGTTTGCAAATCCAGTTCCTTGGTTTCGTTGTGGAGGGGGGCTTCTTCAGACTCATTTTATTCCGTTCGTTATTATTGCAGGTGCACTTCTCTAATTTTTTTAAGCTCAAATATTTTAATTAAAAATTAAAAATAGCGGTGTTAGAGCTCATTCCCTTGAAAGTTCGAACTGTTTGTCAACAGAATTGTTGCAATGCCATGCTTTTCCGTTCATGTATGTAAGGGGATATAACATTGTGAGAGATCGAATTCAGGACAAATAGTAAGTAAAAAATCCTAAACATCTCTATTCCTAGATTCATTAAGTCTGTCGATTAGGAGATTAAAATTTTGTTAAAGGATATAATTGAGTGCTGTTTAAAGTAATTCCTAATGTGAAGAAATGCATAGTTTTTCGTTTAAGAGTAATGAACATATCGTTTATCTGATGTAAAACTAAATTTTTTGATCGCCCACTTTCTAGAAAAAAATTAAATTTCACTAGCTTCTATTTTCTTAGAGAAATTTCTCTACGATTTGGGAAGTGCATTATAATTTGTGACCTTTCAGTATTGAAATTGGTTTTCTTGTAAAAGATACGTCGTAAGGAGCTAATCATATCAAGTTATCAGTACCTTAATTCATTGAAGCTGAATTGATATGCAGTTTATTTGACAGTTAACGTTTATGGCCATTGTATACCTTTACAAATCAAATTTTAACTCTGACGTCTGATGAAGAGATAACACGTTCACAGTAATTTGAATGTGATATTGAAGAATAGATGATGAATTCAATTTATTAAATAGTTTTCTTTTCTAGTAAATTGAAATGCTAGAGTAGAAGAGTTTACTCGAAAGAGGTGTAAATTTAAATTTTCCATTTCTGGTGAGCTTAGCACTAGTCAAAAGTAAAAACTAAACTAAAGTTAACTGGAACGTAGTATTACTAAAAACATTACGCCCAAACTGGATGAGTTGAGTTGGGTTTTACTAAATCGTTGGGTTCTGATAGAATTTTTTTACGTGGAAGTGTGTACTGACCTTGTTCTTGATGTTTGGTCTACGTTGCACAGCTGCTTGTCACCGCACGCCCTTCCTTTTGCTTCATAACTTTCTGTATATTTCTTCTATCTGTCCAGCTTTCTTTCAAGCACGTGCAATTAACCATTCTTTCTTTGATCTAACTGTGTCATTGATTGTATGCAGTCTTGTAATCAGTACGTGCGCTAGAAGGCTTTTTGGACTATTGTGAATGTTGAAATTCCGGCCAAAATATTTAAAGACAGATTATATTCAGCTTTGGAAACGACGTAGTAGATGCGTACCATTTTCGCTTGTTGTATTGACTATTTAAGATAATGATATATTCCCATAAGAGTGATATTCAGTGTGTTGCTATTGAAAGGTAATCGTTCAACATGTTATTTTTGCGATAGAATAATAGAGCTCTAAAAGTTTGTATGTTCGTGTTATTTTATCGGTATTTTAGTGGGTGCAGGGGGCCGTTATCCCTCTTGAGATAATCACTGTTCGGATACCTCAGCTCTGGCTAGGCTTTCAGGACTTCTGTTTCTTGCTCTCACTTTGCTTCTTTCCATTATCATGCTCTTTCCCCTGATTATGTTGTATCTTTCCTTCCTCTTTCTTCTTAACTTGCTGTTTCTGTGCGCATTGAATCCTGTGTGGTATGGGAACACACCTGTGCTTAGATTCCACGTTTTCTCAAGTCCATACTAAATAGTCCCTTCTTTTTGCTTTCTCCCGACTACGTCTCCTGTGGATAGGGAGCTTTAAATCAACTGGTAATCTAATCTAGTCTTTGAGATATTAGGATCTCGGAGCTATAGAAAAGACCGCTGACTAAATCGGTCTAGATATATTTGCGTCGCTGGATTCGTTACGGGGATCCAGTGCGTTGTGTTTCGAGGGCATTTGCGTTCTGCCCCCTTGAATTTAAGGTTCAAGTATTTTGTTCTCTGATGCTCTGAAATGATGGATGGATCATGTATCATGCTCTTTGTTCTAGCTGGTGTGTTAGACATCAGGTATTTTTCTTGAATTTTTTCCGATGCTAGATGGTATTTAGTAAGAGGCTCTGAACTTCATTATCGGCTTTGATTGAATATTTTATGATCTCTTATTAAAATGAGAATAATTAAATATTAGTCGGACCCGTGAAAATTTCACGGAAATTTAAATAAACAAACTTTAGATAAACCAGCCTATGAGACGTGGTTCTCTCATGTGTTGGACAGAGGTTAAAGGTTCAGGGCAGAGATAGTCCGGTCTTGGAAGCAAGTTTCTTGATGATGCGAGTAGTCTGAACTCTTATCAGGGAAACTGAAAATGTGCCGTGAAGACTGGATTTTTATAGCAAAACATGCAACCCGTATACAGGATGCTTCACTCGAGACCTGAAATTTTACTTGAAAAGTTGCGAAGCGTGACGGAACGGTAGGTACAAGCGTATCAATGAATAAAAGATAGGTCAAAAATAAATCGAGAAATTCTCTGTTATCCTCAGGGTGGGAATAGGTTAGGCAATAGCGCCAGATTAGTCACGTTTGTCTATCTTATGCTACGGGAACTGGCGACCCTAGGGAAGCATCGTTAGGTTACCTGAGTTATAGATAGGTTTTCGCGACTACTATCTTTCGTACCCACTTTCCTTCTTTTAATTTTCACATATTTTCTGCCATCTCTTTGTAAGTTTTTTCCTCTTCATTCATTGCTTACTGTTTCCATGCATAGAGGATCCTGTGTGGTAACACCTTGTGCATATATTTCCCGTACTCTGGTCGATACTGAATGGCACCTTCTCTTGGCTTTCTTTGGATCACACTTCATGTGGATAGGGAGCTTTCAACAAGCTAGTAATCCAATCTGAGCGCAGCGCGTAACTGAAAAACGATTATAGAATAGTGAGACGTTACCTTCCTTAGATTACACTAATTCTAACTCAAATCCTCTTAGGGGGGTGTAGGATAGGTAGTAGAATTAGGTTAGTTAGGTGTGTTTATCCTATTTTATGGGGACTGGCGACCCCAGGGAAGTACTGTTAGGGCGTCAGCTAGATCTATTGCTGAGGTAACCTAACAGTGCTCCCCCGAGGTTACCAGTCTCCATAAGGAGGCCGCCAGTCCCCGGCACTTCTGTCTTTCGTGCCCCTTTGCTTTTTTCAATTTTCATACCTTCTTTGCAATCTCTTCTTTGTCTTCTTCCTCTTCCTTTGTAAGTTACCGTTTCTATGCATAGGAAATCCGGTGTGGGAACACAACTGTACATAGATTCCACGTTTTCTACAGTCCCTAATATATGGTCCCTTTTTGTTTTTGTTCTCATCGGATCACATTTCATGTGGATGGGGGCTTTCAACTATCTAATAATTATATCAACGTATATGATCAATTTGACTCGAATTTACTAAGTAACCGACTCTAGAGCCGGACATGCTAATGAGTGTACCAGAAGATTAATTTATGGGCTTGGTGGTTCTCAGAGTTTTCAGAGAAAGGGCCTCGACTCAATAGTGGTCATGAGTTTTTATCCAGCAGCTGAGTACGCCTATGTTTTTCTATCTTCTCTAGTACTCTCTCTGAAGAGTAAATGGTCACGTATCTCTCGTGCGTCTTCTCCGACCGTGTAGTGTTTTCCTATTGTTTCGATGCGAGAAGATCTTGGGCTTATCGCAGAGATCGTAAGCCTGATGCGATCTTGTATTACTTCTATTGTAGATGAGAAGCAATCTGCTATTATTATTTCAGGTCAGTTTCTACGTGTACTATAATTCGAATGCGTGGGCTCTAATTCTTCTGAACGATAAAATTTTGACAAGTTTAATCGCTCCACATGACCACGCTGAAGCATTCTGTGCTACGCTAGAGCTGTTTCTGCTGCTGCTGCTGCCATGCACCGCTCTAGAATAGTTGCTGTTAAACTCCGCGCTTCTTCTGCCGCAGATTTTTCTATTTTGCCCACAAGCTGTTGTCCATTATGATTTTAGAGCATTCATTTTTGCATGAAGCCACATATTTACCTACTTTCATCCTCCCATTTTCTTTCGGGCCCGGGACAAGAGTTACCATAACTTAATGTTGCTGGATTTTAGTTGATACTCTCTAACGATGGTCCACGTAATTTTGGTGGTGTTCCATAGCGCTGATCGACTTGTTCGATGAAACGTTCGGGTTTATCCAATCCGCTTGATTTAGTTGCCCAAAACCCGGATACTGTGCTGAGAAGTTCACAATATCTATCCAACTTAGAACTTAATTGTTACGAAATATTTCTACCATTTTCAACACATTTGTAAAACCATGACATTTTTTTAAAGTTCCGTGTTGAGGACCGCAATACAAATGCGATGAGTTTTTTTTCGCACCCGCTTAGTGGATCGCTTTATATTTGCGCAGGCGAACATACCCGGGATGAACAGACTGGATGGTCGTGAGGACTCGAGTCAAATGTCTCTCGGTGGGGGGGTTCCAGGCATGCGTCCCGACGGTTCCCCTCCCACGCCACGTTCCCACCGCCTCGGCCCTCCTGTTGGAGGTGTCACGGGGCCCATGCCCCCGACATCTCTGAGCAGCGCTGGCGTGGTGGGGAGTGGAGGTGGACTTATGACTTCATACCCGCCAAACTTGGCGGTGTCGTCTGAGGATCTACGTCGGTACACGCCTCTGCCTGACCACTCTCCAGCCACCTCAACCATGCCACGGTTGCAGTATCAGCCTTACTCACCAGGGTGCGTACGCTCCTAGTCCTCTTTGCTTACGGCCTATTTGATGCTAATTTTCTCCTCCAGTTGTTTTCGATTATGTTTATGGATCCTTTTATTGCATCTTCTTGCGATAGTCATGGAATTAAGCTCGCTTTATTTTAAGTTGTCATTTGATCTATGCTAGTGATGTGGAAGAATATTAATTTTCCATCAGTTTTTCCCTCAACTTATGGTACCGTCAGCGCGTTTTTCTCCTCTAAGTTCGTTTTATCTGTGGGCGTTCAGTGTCGTATATCTTCGTAAGATTAATGTATGCATAATTTGATTTAATTAGACGCTTTCTTTTCTCAGTTGCCGACTGGTTATTGTCTAACTTACAATTGTTTTGGGATTTCTTCTAGGAAGCAGAGCGGTTTTACCTTAGACAGTAACTTACGTCTATAGTTATGTTGTGAGAGGTGTTAAGTTTTCTCTTGTGAACTCATTGGCAGATGCAATCATGGCTTGTTTTCCGTGATTGTGTTTGAATGAAATGCTGCAGTCGCATTCATTCTTTGAATTGTTTATTGTAGTTTCATAAAAAGTCGATATAATTCTGAAGTAAATTTTATCGGTTGAGAAAGGCCTCATGTTTTACTTCCAACTACGTTTAGTGGAACTAGAAAATTTGAATATTTTTGCTCCTTTATCAAGTCTAGTCTCTCACTGAAATGTATGGGCATTGTTTGGTATTTACGTGGATGATAGAAAAATTAGTGTCAGAGCGGTTTTTTGAAGTTAATTTTTGTCTTGCATGGCTTCATTATCATTCAGTCTGCCTGGCACACGCGTTCAGGTGAACATGCCCAGTGTACCTGTGAAGGGCTGGCATATTTGATAATTAGTCGTTTCTATATGACGTTTGAACCGATGAGAAACAGAAATTCCATAACTTAAGCGTTCACGACAACATGTACTCCCAAATGTGAGTGGCTTTAGAAATACTGTCGAATTAAATTTTTGAAAAGTATTTCATTTGGTACCACTGTTATTGCACTGCTCTTTAATTTTTACCCCAGAGATTAACGAATACTTCAGGTGTTCACGGGAACTGGTGTCTTCTAGTATGGTTTTTATTGCGCTGATTGACCTCACAACTACGTGTACGAGGGACCCGAGAAAGAATGTCACGTTAAAGAACCTTTTATAAGTGAAAAAATATTAATCATATTAGTTGGTAGTATTAGTCCAAATTAATTTGCCTCAAATACGCTTAGCAAGAATTTTAAAAATGTAATTTGAAGTACATTGTAAGTTATAATCACACCTCGATATCTTTTTCTGGTCACAAATTACTCATATCATCTGCGAGAACATGGAGTGCCAAATTTACAATATTAGGTTTGCTATATCATTTTAATTATTTTTAATCATGTACGCGTATATGTTTAATGTACATAACAGTGCATATTTCAGCAATATAATCAATCGCTGAACTTTGTTTCGGAACTAATGGGTACGTTTTGAAGTCGGAAGGTTCTTTGTTGTAACATCTTTTCTCGGACGTCCTGTATTTGTCTGTGTTTTACTCCTGATAGTTTTAAAAGTGCAGTGTGACTTCATTTGGGCTTTTTCTGGTTTACTCTTTTCTTGACGCTTTAATTATAACGTAGAAAAGTGATTTATTTCTCATAGCCCATTTTCCACTGAAAGCTTTCCTATGGATTGGAAGAACAGTAATTAAGTGGGTGTTTTTAATGCTGGTGTAACAACGTGTTCCCTACAGGGTGCTTACTCCCGGCCAAGGCCCGGGCTTCTCTTCAAGCAACTTGGCTCTCTCCAATCCCTTGTTCAGGTTCTTATTGTGGGCACTATTCACTGTTCGTAGCTCAAGTAGTGACCCGCACCTCTACTGTAAAGTGTACATGGCGGCCGTGCTTGCCCATCCAATGCTGGGATACCACATTACTAACGCCGTACCAACACCCTCTAAAATTGTGAGGGGTCTTTTCTAGTTTTTATCTAGCACCTCCTAAATTCCGATTGACTTTTACAGCGTAGTTACTCTTGTATGTATATTGCGTCTGCTGGAAAATCACAGTCTGAAGTACGCTTCATGGGGACGCTGCGTTTTAACGGACTTATCACAGCTGTTATATACTACGCACTTTCTCACCTCAGGAATGTCTGCCCCCATTTCAACCCCTTGCTCGACAAGGACGATTAAACTCATTTTTATGTAATTCGGATTGTTCAAGTTAGTTCAAGTAATCCCGTTAAATGTTCCATTTAACCCAAAAACCTTGACAGATCTTTACTCGTCCTCCCTTTACTTCTCTCGGTACGAGTCCACCATTACCGAAAGAACTCGTATTTCTTGAGTAAATAAAGTCGTCTCAAAATTGGATATGTTCAGTAGAAAACCTGCTTGGGAAGAGGTTGAAATGTAGTAATATTCTCATTCACTCACATTGGTGAATTGTTTCAAAAGCATGATATTTTTCTATTTTCTACCTCTGATTCTAGCTTTGAATCGTCGAATAAATTATATATTTCGGGCTACAATGGTGCATCATTCATTTCAGTTGCGGTAAAAATGAACCTCGTTCAGGTCACGTAATCTCGACTTGATGCTGAATGCATTCTGGTCTTTAAATGATGCTTTACTCTTCGTTTGAGCAATTTTTGCTTGCTATTTCTCGATTAGCATGTTAGCCTTTTATTGTCTGAATGCATTTGTTTTATGCTTGTATTCCATCGTTTATCATGCGTACACTTTGACCTTGCATGGCTCACATACGTATGCATACGTCTGATTTTGTTTATGAAAATTTTCTGCTTCCATGAGGATGAGGTCAGTTCTCATTGAGGACTCTTTGTAGAATGTGCTAAATACGACTTTATTTGTGATTTTGCAGAATTTTATATCTTTATCGACTGTAAACCTTAGTTGTTTTATTTTGCCTGTTATTCGATGTAGTGTTATTTTATCTTTTTTAATCGTTATTGATTGAAATGTTTTTAGATAACAGAATTTAACCACCTGTAATTTCTATCAACGAAGTCGATTTTTTTGTACTCTCTTAATCCTTATTGCAAAGCAAAAAATTATCGCTATATTAGATAAATAAAACTTTTGATGTCTGGTAAAACCCAACTAATGTGAATTTATTGTTTTTATCGACACTTTCACTACGATTGTTTGTTTTTGATAAAGTTTTTGATAATGATCAAGTTTTTGAATGGAATCCAAAAATTTGACATTCAGTCATGGTTATTCATTTTTTGTTCATGTTAAGTACTCTAAAACTTTCAAGTGAATTTTATTTGTACAAAATTATTGCAGCGTTATTTCATGTACTATGAAAAGAATTTATGCTTATATGACCTTGTACTGCCTGCGTTTCTTCATTTGGTGCTTTCTTCTCACGTGAGGCTTGTATTAGAGAAGGAAGGATTGATCATACCAGTAGGTGGTATCGTGCCGAAAGCGTTCTCGGTGCTGCAACTAGTAAACTCGTGTCACACCATAAAGCTTTATACTGTTTATACAGTACGAGAAGGTCTTCGTTTCTCATAATTTTCTGCTGAAGAAAGTTGTATTCGATAAAGTGGAAGTCATGCAATGATTCATCGGTGTTTCATGTTCATTCTAATATTTTGAAAAATGCAGCTTTTTAAATTATTTTCAGCGATTGTTCCAAAACATTTTTTTGCAGAGAGAAATGTTCTCTTTCGTGTTATTTTGTCAATGTCTACCATTTCGTCTCGTTTATTTTTTTCTGATTTTGAATTTTTGGTCAAGTTTATTAGGTTTTCTTGTTTTTTCGTTTTGTTTATTTTTCTTTTTTTGCTTTTCATTTTGGTTGGTTGGGTGTAGGGGGGTGGGCGAGTCGACGCACTCTACCCCCTCACCTCTCTCCTCCCACCACAGCAGCCAGGAGTCCCTCCATAAGGGCGGTATGGCTGCGCAGCCCAAGAAGAAAGGTATCAAATCTTCTCTTGGACGGTTCTTCAGCAAGAAGGATAAGGTGTGTTTTCCATAGCTCCCGCTATTTTACTTTATTGTAGCTCTTGAAATGACTATGGAGTCCATCTGACCGACTGTAATTACAACCAAGTATTATAAAATCACCGACTTTTTCACAAATTATCATTGAAGTGCCATAAGCCCTCGTATGAAAATCAACATGTTGTATGTGACGTGCTTTATAGGCGTGACCTTGTGTGAGGGGCTCGAGGTGGGTGCCATACCTGCAGCACTAGTGAACTTCACCATTACTATCCTAGGTCTTTTGCTATTCTTGCGCAGGAAATTTTGAAAACCTGAAGTGAAAATTATTCGAATTCTCCCAATGGTCGCAGTTTCGTTTGAGTGATATTTTTTATTGTACAAATAATTTTTTGGGGTATGGTTTTCCAATTGTATACTTTCAATTTAAATGCAGGAAAAAAGAAAGAAATTCATGAAATTGTATTTAATATTTGATGTGAAGCTGGTATTTACTTCAATTTTTACTCTGTGAAAATTTATTGATTTTATTTTTGTTTCATATGTTTGAGACGACTTCAGTCGTTCCGTTTAATAAAGGCTTGGTAATCAGTGCAATATTTTGGAATTACTCAGTTTTAAACGTTCTTTGTAGCTGTTTATGAGAAAATTGCAAAGATATCGTGGCATTATATTCGTAAAATTGAGTTTAAAAACTTCCATAGTTTCAATCATAAGAATATTTTTACATTATGTGGAGAACTTTTGGTTGTCATTCTTTGTAGGGACCACTTTTTCTCTATTGAAGAATTTATTTCGTAAGTTAAATGCAATGTTGAAGCACAGTACATATTTGTATACTATTGTCGAACAAATTATCTATGCCACAAACGAGTTGTATTTTTCTAACAGTATGCTCAATGCATGTGCGATTTGAAATTATTTTCAGTTCTTTTGAAATAGTGATCCATATCTTTGTAGCTGTGTTACCATAGTCATTGAAATTCGCTTTTATTCATTGCAGCTACCAGTGATTGGTCAGCAGCAGCAGGGGAAGGGAAAAGAGGTTCTGCAACATGGGGGATTCCACCCTGGCTCTCTCTACAGCGACGGAGACATTGGCTCCTCTGACTCGCTCTCTCTAGCGGGCTTGGGTGGTGCTCAGAAGGCTGAATATGACCGAAGGGGAAAGAAAAAGTAAGTTAGCTCTACGCTTGCTTCATTGTAAATTGACGAGCGAATTTGTTAAAAGTCAAAGTGGAATTGTGATAATAAAAAATTTAATTTCAGATGTCACTGTACGAGTACTTTGATAAATTTTATCAATTATTCTACTTTCTACTTGCCAGCTACAAAATAGCGTCGGTTTGCCCGACTAGCAGAGTTAAATCTGTGAATAGGTGCTTAGCGTTTCTGGCCATTGATAATTCAAAATTTTATCCCTAAATTCAGTCTATGATATGAACAATAATGTATATTGTTGTTACTGAATTCGCATTGGTGACAGTAGAGTGTAGGATGCGAATCCGTTATAAAAGCCTTCGATGTACCCTTTATCACGTGTGTTGGGTTCTCTCTTGTAAAGTATGGGTGCAAAGAAGGCTCAGGGACAATCCTCGCGGGTTAAAAAAAGCTTGATACGACTGGATGGATAGTGTTTTAGCGGTTGCGTGAATAGCAGAACTCTCTTCCAACAGCATCCATATTCAAGGGGAGAGTGCCCTTGTTTTTACTACAGTTTAACCATGCTGGTGTTTCCATTTAATTTCTAAGCCGGAAACGATGTAAATATAAATTTAATCGTTCTCATTCAAGAAGATTCACACATTTTCCCCTTTTATGTGAAGAGCACGTGACAACTGTATTAAAACCTGTTTTTCAGCATGCCAGGCTATCGTCACGAGCTATTAGCGGAGGCGATGAAGGCAGGCACTCCTTTCGCTCTATGGAACGGCCCGACCATTGTCGCCTGGTTAGAGCTGTGGGTCGGCATGCCTGCGTGGTACGTGGCTGCGTGTCGAGCCAACGTCAAGTCTGGGGCGATTATGTCGGCTCTCAGCGATGCAGAGATCCAGAGGGAGATAGGCATTTCTAATCCCCTACATCGACTAAAATTAAGATTAGCTATTCAAGTGAGTACCTAGAAAAATTGTTCAATATACTTTTCCACGGAATGTTATGCACTTGTAAACCATATATAGCTATGTGCAAAACATGTTTCTACGAATCCACAATTACTTGTAGAGAAATAGAACTCTTGCGACAAAATGTAGGGGAAATTTTTCACCACCAGTTGATGATAAACATCGCCTCATACGACCAATTTTTCCAGGAAATGGTATCCCTAACGTCGCCTTCAGCACCGCGCACTTCCCGCACAACGCTAGCGTTCGGAGACATGAACCATGAATGGGTGGGCAACGAGTGGCTGCCTGCTCTTGGCCTGCCCCAGTACCGCACTACCTTCATGGAGTGTCTCGTCGATGCCCGGATGCTCGACCATCTCACCAAAAAAGATTTGCGCACTCAAGTTAAAATGATCGATGCCTTTCATAGGTGAGCAGTGTCAAAAGCTAAAATTAAAGATTTTTCCCTGTAGTTATAACGTGAAAATAACATTTTTTCCGTCTAGCAGTGGGATGCGAGTTTGTCTACTGCGAAGTATGTAGGCATGTTCAAGCTTTAAGTGTCATCAATCTAAAGTTATGTAATTTTAATCGAAATATGACACATTTTTCTCATGTGAGGGATTCGTTTATTCTTGCCAGGATCTTGTACTGTGTTTTTACTATGGTAAAAATGAGTAAAATTTTAATGCGTAGGTGTTACAGATTTTGTCAACTTTTTAACATGAATTTATTATGGAGGTATTTCTCTTTATATTTCAAGACCCATACTCTCTTGAAAATCGCTTTAAAATCCCACAGTAGTAGCATTTAAACATTATTCCCTAACTTGAATGAGGCAATTTTTGTTTCTCCGACGCGTACTCCTTCATCGTAGTCCATGAATGCAACCGTCCATGGCTATTTAATTTCAATGAATGTTATTGACTGATGACTGGTCATTTGACATTGATGGGTAAAATTTTTTGTTTTGTTTTTTATATCTAATTTACTTGGGTGCGTATTGGTATATATTTACTGGGTGTTATAGTGCTATTCCTTGACAGAAAGAAAAATTGTTTTTTCAGTTGACTTTGTTATTATTGTTGATGATAAAGCCGACAGGTGCCGTTGATGTTTCTGTGGGTATTGGTTCATATAAAATGTATCTAATAAGACCTCATTACTTGGAAGTGTATTCTTATTTTGAATGATGCAACTTTATTCGATATTCGTAAATCGTCACTACTTAGTAGCTCGTGACGTTGGGTTTGCTGCCAAATTGATTGAACTGTTCAAAAGATTTTTAAGTGAAATTACTAGTACTGGTCAGTGAATACGAAACGAGTGTGCAATAAAGGGTATTCGGTAATGGTAAGTAGAGGAAAAACCGTGGAGTTCCTAAGGCAGAAAAATAGATGAATGCATACACCACGGAGTACGAAAATAGTAAAGAAAAGGAAACTTTCTTGGTATCTTTGATCGTGGATTCCTGCTCATAAATGAGGGAGAAAGTAACAGGCGTGCTAAGAGTTCCAGGAACGAGGAACTTTTGAAGAAGTATTGAATTGTTTAATTATTTGTTTGGAATGTATAATTCTTCAAATTACCAGGTATTGTATTCTAAATGTCTGAGTTGGAGATGTCATTCTCCTGGATGAGCGTTGACCACCGCCATCTTAACTTAACAAGAGGTGGAGCGTACCGAATTACTAGTATATGATGCTCGAGTTGAAATGACAGAAAATAAATTGGTTTATTATTCGGATGTGTTACCATAACATTACTAGATCAAAAGGATTCGGTAGAAGTTTTAATAATCTTTGCTGTTATATAATAACATTTGTCTCATACTCGTATGTGTAATTTTTTTCGTCTAGCACTTTTTACGAGCCACCATGGAGAACATTACTGTGAGCGGCGTTGATGTGCGGCATTGTCATATATTAATAAATCTATAAAATTCCTTTAGAAGTTAAAATCATTAGTACACTACTATTAGTTATCCGACAAAAATGGTTTAATCTTAAAATGAACGAATTTTTTCAGTGAAGCTCCTCCTCATCGAGTCCTTTGAAGTCGACTATTCATAAACAACTATGTCAACTAAAATACTGCCATGCCGTATTCTATTAAATAAGAGATTTAGCTTCCTTTAGATTACACTGATCTATGATACGATATTCAGTATCTTATTTATCACACCATTCCGTTGTCAAAACGATTGGGCCTTGTTTCTGAAATATTATAATTTCGATAATAAGCTTGAAAATTATTTTTGAAGATTTTTCTTTCTAGTTCTGTTTTTGATTACGTTGTTATGTTCACTTGAATAGTTTTGAGTATGATTTCATCCGAATGGTGCTTCGCTTGTGAATGGGGATGGTATTACGTCAGATTATTTTTTTCATCTTAGCACTTATGCCTTTTCATCTCCTCGCCTGTATTATTCTTGTCGGTTTATACCATCACTATAGTATTCTCATTTTCATTTTTGTTGCCAGAATGCCCATCAGTATTTGGAACACTGTTTATCTTAACGATCATTTTCCTTACAGAACGGCACTCCAGTTTGGTATCACGGCGTTGAAAAAGCTAAATTACGATCGGGTAGCGCTTGAAGATCGACGTCGAAATAGTGAAGAAGAAACTACTGATGTACTTGTATGGACCAACGAAAGAGTTATGAAATGGGTCGCTTCCATCGGACTCAAAGTAAGTGCTGTTTATATTTTCATATTTTAAGACAGGACCACGAAACTGTTAAGAAATATTATATAAAACATTTGTGTTAATCGTTAGTGCTTGATCAATATGCCCGCGATGAGCAATGACCTCTGCTTGCGTTTGTGCATAAAATGTAGTACGTTTCTTTAAGAGCGAGTGCTCAATTTTCCAGTATATCAACTCTGCCATTTTTATGTAAAACCTACTCTCGCTGTTGTATCTGATACATTGAAAAATATTTTCTTGTGTGTTGTAACCCTACACTGTTTTCTGCGAAATTAGAACTATTTCAAGCTGATGTGACTAAATTTCAATTGCTTATCCAACACGAGTTCCATCAGGGGTTTCTCGCAGTAGACTCTTGTAGTCACAGCTTTTAGTTGGTAAATTTTCGCCTCTTTATTAAATTGTAAAATGTGGTCTCTTTCTTAAGAGAGAACCTGGAACTCTTTACTGGATGGTAAAGACTCGTTGTACAGTGTTTTGCATTCCTTATTGGCAAAGTGTGGTTTCAATGTACGGGCATATATGTATGTACGAGTATATGTTTTATCTCCGAACTTGGACATGTAAATGTTTTCTGCTTTACCATCCTCTTGTAGTACACATCATGACATTATTTCTCATGAACCGCAAAACGAGTGCGTGTGAACGAACTTAACGTTCTTAACGGTTATGTTTTATTTACATCTAGTTGAGTTATATCACAGTATTTACACAATTGACCACTACCGTTCCCTTTGTCAATAATTTATTTTAGAAACTATTAACGTGAGTATCCTTTGATTTGTAAGCTCATGTGAAGTATGAGTATGAGTTACCGTTAGAAAACTATTCATCTTGCACTGTTGTAGCTTCTATATTAATCACCAAACGAGTGTCCCTGAGAAATTCGTCAGCATCATTGCTTCAGGGCTTCCCACCGTTAGTGGAAGGGTAATCAGGATCAATATTATACGATAATGTTTTTTCCCTAGGCTTGAAACTTTTCAGCATTTACTTTTAATACAATATTCTATCAACCATGTTAACTACTACCTACATATTTATAATATAATGGTTTCTTCTGCGCAGGAATACGCTAATAATTTGTTTGAATCTGGTGTTCACGGAGCTCTTATAGCATTGGACGAGAGTTTTGACTCCAATGCACTAGCGCTCGCTCTCCAGATACCGACCCAGAACAACCAGGTGAGAGACGCTAATTATATTGCGCTACAGCATAGAAATAAATTGCTCGTTGTTATCACACTGACATATTTCAATACGCATTATGTAAAAACATCAATTGAATGTTCAAACGAGTGCGTTTGGATGAGCTTGAGTGTAGTGCTACTCTCAAATGTGCTTTCATAAATGTTCAATTTTAACAAGCGCTTTGCATATCTACTATATGTACTTAGTGCATATCCATATTGACTTATTTTTCGTCCATTCTACTCTACAATTAGTTTGTTTTTTAAATATTTAGCGCCAGTGTAAATAGCTTTTTTTACAGCAGAGTGGCTCGATGGCAGTGGGAAGTAGCTTAGTTCGGAGCATTTTTCATTTTTACAGGGTAGTGTGTGGGGATTTTTTCATCTTGAAAGTTGTTTCTCGATTTTTTGCATGGTTCCGTGATGATTCTCTTTTTTATTGGCCACAAAACCTTTCATGTGAAAGTCATCTAAGTTGGACTTCTTATTATCTATGTATAGTTGCCTTCGGCCAGATGTTATTCTAGATAAGGCTCCCTTTTGTTAGGTCTATTTCCATTCTTTGTTCACGAGCTTAATGTGATGGTCGTTAGGATTCTGATGTATTGGGATTCTGCTCGATTTTGAAGGAAGCTCTAAGTATGAACTTCATTTTCTGGAGGATCTACTTGTCGCTTAGAAACAATCGTTTCAAAATACGTGTAACTGCGTAACGGTTAACATGAAAAACATTTCAGATTTTAATAACTCTATCAATAGTGTTACTTGGTTAAAAGTAGAACTGAAATTTAATTATTGATACGATAAAAAAAGGATCAGCATTAACTTTTTTAAACGGTAATATAAAGGACCACCGCCGAATTTATTTGGTAAATTACGGACGGATCCTAAAAATATGATTTTAAGTAGGGGGACACAAGTGGAGTACGTAAATTAGTTTTTAAAGACGGGTCAATCTAAGGACTGCGATTTTCAAGCCGAAAAATATCCTTGAGCCTGACTGTTATCATGTCTGTAGTACACGTTAGGATTGGTGTCTGTAGTAGACATTGTGCAGATGATAAGTTTTCTATCAATACGGGCGCTTTGATATTATAAAAAAAATTAGAGAAACTGTTATGTACTCGAATGATAATATATTGCAAGTTTCTATTTGAAATGCTCGTTTTTTTCTCGTGTATCTATTAGTTCTTTTCAGGGTTTCGAATTTTGTTACGTGCAATCGCCATTCACTGACCATTGAGTAAAATTATTGTACATAGATCCAGACAATGTCAATTTGCTGATGTAGGTTTTCTACTATATTCCTTTATTCCATGCGAATATTCGTTAAGCAGATGACACAAAATGTGCTCATTAATTTCATTTTATTTCAATCTGAAAATTTCATCAAATGACCTGGTTTCTTCTGCCTCTGCTGAGTTACGTTCAACACCTTACCTGCGATGATGGTACTATTTTTCTAGAGGTAGGATTACCCACCGGAGGATCGCATCGCTGTCAACGTGATAATTAAGTATGAGTAGTACTTTTGTAGTTGAGTTACTCAATCATTGTGTGTACGACAGGCGCGGCAGCTGTTGGAGCAAGAATTCAGGAATTTGCTTAGCAGCGGAACAGAGCGCAGCGACGCTGGCCATGGTGGGAAGTCCTGATATGAGGCGCCGCCTGGACAACACCAGGTGCTGGCCAGACTCGTCTGATGCTGCTCAGTCGTAGACAGCCTTCTGTTTCCATACAAAGCTAGCGGCAGTTTTACCGGGAACTTGAGCCAAACCTTCCATCTTCTCTGCATATTCAGCGCAATCGTAAGGTAAGACGGTCGAGGCTGAACAACTGTTCCGCATTCTTCGCTCATTTTCGAGTTAGTCCGACAGATTCACTTGAGAATGCTGTCCACATTCCTCAGCTGTGGTGCTATCGATTTCCAGAGGAGCATACAACTGATGCCGATTCATACTCACACAGTTCAGTTTTGAGTCGTCTTATGGAAACCATATGTTAGAACTTCGCGTTCTCAATTCCATTGTGCCAGTCTTCAATAGACTCCTGTGTTTAGAAGGGAGGTCAGGTGCTCTGGTTTTGTACAATTAGTTACCAGAGTGAAACCATACGTTTGTGCATTACTATAGTGGTTGGAATCATACGTTCGTTTAAAAAATTTTGTGTTCATTTTAAGCCAGTCATGTTTTGAAACGGTGCAGCTACAAGATGAAGTGCAAGTGCAGCTGTAAGTGCTAAGTGTTTGATTAAAATTAATAAATACTCGACCATCGTCCTTCTTGATCTACCGAGTGTTCCAAAAAAATGTACCCTTTTTTTGAAAACTCCTATGAATATGCATGTATTTCAAATCTGTTTGTTGCATAAGCTTTCAAAAAAGGGGTACATTTTTTTGGAACACTGTATAGTTTTTAGCGCAATAAGTTTTTATCCTTCAAGTTTTTTCTTTAGGGATCTCAGAGCAATTTTTGGACAATACTTTGAAAGCTTCCACGATTCTATTGCCAAACTTATTGTACAGACGGAACGAACGAGTGAAAGATTCCGTCTCCTTTTCGTGTGTTCGGTCAAGGAGGAGAAAGGAGAAGAAAGTTACTTGTGCCAGCGTGAAGACAATGCCGATGTTATTGTGCAGTTCACTCAATATATCCTGGCTTGTTTCGATGTTTGCCACCGTCATTGGTCTTTTTCGCTCGTGTTTTCTGCTCCGGTGTATCATGTACTCATCTTAGTACTAAGAAGTGAACGTTTGAGTTGCCTGGTACCGCACGGTGTTGTACAGATACGAATATTCACTGCTTCGAACACGAGTAGAAAAAGTGTATAGGGAGCACTGCTAGTGATTTACAGTGGTAGACAATATTACTTGTTAGTGATGTATTCAGGGCTAGTTGATCACTTTTGAAGGGAATGTAATTTTTCAATCTATCCAATGAGTACTTACTGAGTAGCCAAAGTACGCTTCTTGCTGCTCATTCTCTTTTTTTTTTTAATTATTTGAGCGCTGTCGTTTTATTTCACTGATGCCTACCTCATCCTTCTTTCCTCTGCCCTAAGTAGCTGATATCCTTGTGAAGTTGCGCGCCCCTTAGAAACCATAATGAAAGTGATGCTCAGGCTGAAATATCAATTTTACACATCACTGTAGGTTTAAGCGCTCACATGTTGAATTCTATGTCCGTTCTTGTCAAGGTATCGTGCCATGATTATTTATTTTAAGTCTATTTCTAATTGAATTCTAGTTGACAGCTGTCATGGAGACAGTTTTTTCTAACGTCTATTTATTAATGTAAATTGTACATTTCTGTTACTCAAATTTTGTGTATTCGACAATTTCTCGAGCCTATAGGTATGAGTGAATTTGTGTGCGCAAAACGGTTTGTGTGTACAGACAGATCAAAACGTTCTCCCAGTGTAGCGATGTAATTATATTAACCCTGTTCAAAGTTCGTGTAACCCTAACCAAAGTTTCTCTTGCTGCTCGTGGCTCTGGTTTCGCTGCCAGGTGCTGCTCTAATGATAGATATTAAAGTACTACTATTCTTATTGCTAGTAGTAGGTACGTGTTGTCCTCTCCGCACTGATCCAGCGCTAGTTGCCCTACCACTTCCCGAGCACCGTACCGGGAGACACACTAATCAGTAATATTCTTCGTTGTTCTGAGGTGTCAGGTTGTAGCGGAGTTGAACTGTTGCACTCAAGCCTGAAGTATGTAGCCTGACATTCCATTCGTGTACTGCTATCGTTCAGATAGCAAGTGTATAATGAACTTCCTGAGACAGCTCCCTACTTTCACCTGTCATCTCTAAACATGCTCAGTTCTGTTTTAAAATCATAGTAGATATTTTATTTTATATAAATGATTGTACATATTTTACATTGATTGCTAGGTGTTGATAGCGCGCATTGTACTGTGTAAGTAGTCTTGCGTTGAGTAGAGGAAAACTCTTGTAGCAAGACGATCGCTACTTATCTTTACTTGTGCCTTCAGCTGTGAAGGGTTACGAATTACGGTTTGTCGCACGCGACCCATCTCACTACACCAGGTATCACTTTGGAGTAAATAGCAAAGCTCGGGGCAATAGATTTGGCATTAAGGCATGCAAGCCATATACAAAATTGATGGGTTTTCCGTTTTTGTGTGCAATTTATACCAAAAACATGAGCGTTTGGCTTTAAAGAAATAAATATAAATAAAATTAGCATACTAGTTGATAAATTCATTACATTTGACATGTTTTGACCTTGAATGTACAATGATCACGCCATGTATGTTTGAAATTTCAAAACATTTGTCAGAATTCGAATACGTTAACTGTGTGACACGATCATGGTTTGTAATTTAATTTATCTACATCTGCTGCGAATTAATCTCATTTTCGCTTGATGGCCTACCAAATGGTGACTACAGAATGGATTCACGAAGACAAAAACAGCATCTTCCAAAGATATTTTCAGCTGAATGAGTGACCATAATAGACCTCATCCGAAGAGTTCTAATTTCAGTCATTTCAATTTTTCCTGTTATTTTCCTTACAGGTGAATTATTTTCATTCCTGAGTCACAAGTTGTGTAATATATGAACTTTTTATGTATCGTTTATTTACCTATTGAATAGAAATAAGTATTTTTCGGTTCGTAAGAACTACCTATCAGCGTCTGAGTTTTGCGCCTTTCAAGAATAATGATTCAAAATGCCTTTTTTTATAGTGTGCATACACGTGAGAAGGAAGATATTAGTAGAGATTGACTTCCTTTGAAGGATGACGAAATTACAATAGTATCGGACGGCAGCAAGTTCGTCTGGCTTAACACTTACGATACCTTCTCGAAGTACTGGTAACCATATTAACTCAAAATAATACCCATCATCACTGCTGCTGAATATATGATAATTAGTTAATGTTGAAGAGGGAAATCTCAGCTGTAGGCAAAATTCCTTGGCTTTCATTAAGACAACACCGACGGCGTCTGTCTCTGTTTGGTCTCAAAGTTTCTCTGCGCCAGCGAAAATACCCTGAAGCGAAGCACGAAAAATGTCTTTCTGATTGTCGTTTTCGTTTATTTCTCAATTTTGTGAAGCTAGGATGTTTGACAATTGGCAGGAAAGAAAAGCCACGCATGACTTGACCGTAGTTCTATTGCGGTTGACATGTGGGCCACGAGTTTTGGCTGTTCTTTAATGCTTAACATCGTTCGTATCAGAGCAATGAGAGTCAGTCAGTATTTCACCTTATTCGTTGAAGGAATGAAAAGGGATTTATATCGCTGGGAAGAGGTTGCTAGTCAATTAATCGGGTGGTGTACGATGAAGAGTAAGAGTATTTTGTCAGTCATGGTATGACTGCCAAAATTACGTTTGATGGGCTTCACTTCGCGTCAATCATCCCTGAATTGGGTGACTATTACAGTGAGTAAAAATACCAGATTTTGTTCGTACTTTATCTAGCATAACAAAAATACAATCAACTCCAACAGTTGTTACAGTCGCGTATGAAAGAGAAACCAGAGTTAAGCAATATGTTACGTAGAGCAAATTTTCTAAAGATTTTGTTCTGACCCATCGCACATCCCCATTAAAAATTATTAGTTACTCGAAAAATACATATCGCGTCTTACCCATTTCTAATTTTACAGTAACTTAAGAACTTCAACACAAATGACGTTTCATGATTAAGAAATAAAAATGGCAAGAAGAATTTATAGTTTAAAGCTCGAACTGAGATAAAAAAAAATCTCGACGAGCTTTCCATGTCTATAAATTACGGTATTATTATAGCTAACTTATAAAAATGGAGTTACTCGCTGGTCACCAATTACCAAAAACAAATACAGTTTATAAAATGTTTCAATGACATCTAATTACATGCGAACCTAATCGTACGACAAAAACCAACGCAGATCTGTTCCCGATTAGAGTACAATTATGACACGAACACGACGGAGCTGCATATAGCGAAGCACGCCGAATTAGAGCGGCGAAGGATTCTGAAGATATTGTTGAGTAAGTATATCTACATCGTACCAAATCCTATAATGGCTTGAATTATACAAAATGGTGATTGATAAGCTTCTTGAAATTCAGTACAAATAATTTCGATTCTAGTGGAAAAATGTGAGCTACCTACCTAACTTAAAAATTGCATACGAACGAGCCTTCACGACCAAGCAAGTAAGTTGATATCATTGATTGCATACCGAGACGTAATTATTCTGGCCCATGTAATAAACCCCAATTATGATGTAATAATACTGAACAGGAGCCTTCTGCGGTGACGGAATGCGATAGGCATCATGATGCAATGTCAGCTCACCACATTGCGTTCAAGACACTTTTAGTGATACAAATTCTCCGAATTTGCGATTAGCATGCAAGTCGCACAACTTAATAGAGCCGAAGTAAACGACCTAAATAAAAGAGCTTGTGACGTTCGAAGGAAAGCGTGGCTTCCAGTTGCTTGTAGTACATTAAAACCTAAAACATCTTAAGTAGTTCAGTATTCACCCCAGAGCTCCATCAGCGCCTCATAAGAAAAGTTGTCAAGTCAAGGATTAATGAGTATTAATTGGTGATGAACGACATATGGAAACGTCACTGAATATATCACAAGGCAAGGTTATGAGATAGGAGCAAATGCTCAAGCTGCATCGACTAACAGTCTATTTTACAGGATGCCATTCGTGAAGTATTGAAAGCCATCGTAGAGTCTTGTTGTGAGCGAATTGATGGCGTTGTCCACTAGACTGTCAAGGTGTGCCGACAGCTGCTCCTCGGTCATGTTCATGTGGAATCTACTTTTCAAAGCAGGAACGACTGATGCACCCGCGCGGAAACAAGCGAGTTTACAGCCTGAAATGGGAATGAACAGTTAGGATATTCGCCCGAAGTGCAATGATTGAAATAGAAATATTAAGTGCAAGACGCTTATCTGTCCCAGAGAAAGTAACCATTTAACGAACGAAGCTTTATGCTTCGACTTTTTTTGGGCAAACTACATAAGAAATTATGCGTAAATATGACCCTAAAAACAAAATATTTACACGTTATGTTAACGTGGAATAGCTCACATTCAGGAACACTAGAAAATCACAGGAAGATAAAGAATATAAAAACAATGGAGTCATTCCCTTAGGTCTTACGATTACTTTTTTAACCTATGAACACGAACCCCTTGCATTTAGCTTTAAATGAGAAGTTCAAATCGGTTCTATTAAGCCTGAACATATTTATACGTGTATATCCCTATCGTATCATAATAATCACTATTGTCATAAACATATTCTAAAAATGGGACGACTAATTTTGAAAGTTGAACAACCGTAGCCAGTCGAAGAGCTTTTAACAGAGACATGGAGCATACCGACAAGATGAAAATTGAAGAAAGTAGAAGAAAAGCAACGTACAAGAGATAATGTGAGACACTCGAGCAGGAGATCAGTAGCATCTAAGATCACTTATCGGTAGAGTCGTCCCACGAGAGAAGAGACATGAAAAAACTGTAAAGCTCGCAAAATCTTCCGAGTAATTAGCGTTTCTGATTGTGGGAGGGTGTAAAAAAAAGTATCAGTGGGAAGACCTAATTTCTATATAGTACACCGATAAAGCCAGACACTATTACCACATCCCTTTCATAGAAGCTCAAGAATCTCAACGTACCTCTAGAGCAGCTCAAATTTCAAGATACGTACCAGTGAACATAAACATACCAGTGAGCAAAGTACCATTGCAAAGGTACTTGTACATTAAACAGCAGTTAAAAAAATTTATGAACTCCTCGGACAAGGAATTAGTCACCTGCTATTAAAATGGTGTAAGATCTCTATGAACACCAATAATGGCGCAATCGTGCGCAGCATTGAGTCTACAAATATCCTAGTGTACACCTGGTCGAATTTAAATCACTTGTGCTTCAACTCATCTTGTACTGAGGCCACAGTACGTGGACGATCTTCTCAATATCCAATTTTTTGTTCTAGGTGGTTTTACTAATTTTTTATTGGGTTCACCTCAGGAGAATTAGCTGGCCAATATAGATGCTTGATGTATCCTGAGTGACTGTCATGCCAATAATCGACAGTTCTAGCCCGATGGGCCCGCCAGTTATCTTGAAAAATAAGCAAAGCAACATGTCCTTCTCCATTTAGACATTGAGTAAATGGCAAAGCTTGGTTATCTACCAGCTCAATGCAGTCATGCCGGTTAAGTTTGACTAAATCAACTGAAGGACCCACTTCTGTGAGGTTGAAACGTTGTAGCCCCAAAACATGACAGACCCTCCTTGTATCGCTCCTTGCACATAGGCTTTATTGATAGCTTCATGAGGCCTTCGATGAACATGATGGGTATTATTGTTACGAAGACAAAATCGTAACTCATCTGACCACATGCCCCATATATGTTACATAAAGTTCCATATGAAGTGTTCGTCCAGAAACAAAATGAGAAAGGTTATCATTGACGCTTCCCAAAAGTTCTACCTTTGATGCATAAAAATTCCATCAAATCAACAATGTGGGACACACGGCGGCAGTCCACATCGATTTAAATTTTCTTCCGACGACAATTTTGTCTCGGATTAGCGCATGTACCGGATTGTTTTCATTGTTGGTAGACCCACATAACAGTGTCATGGAACGTCAACGAATTTTGCTACATCCTTCACTGGGTGTCCCTTAGCCCGACCAAATGCAATAGGCCTTTTTTGCAATTCCGAGACGTCCTGCTTTCGTTCCACCGTTATAGAGCCACTGATAAACTTAGTTCAATAGAGCTCAAAATGAAGACATAAATGTTCAGAACTTGTATATAACCTGAACTTTATTCACAGCTTTAAAAATCGATTGATGAACGTAGTCGAGCTCGAAAAACAACAGGTGACTAATTTTTGGTCCGAGGAGCTTATGTAAATGTTACAAATCATGCTGAGCCATGATTCATCTGAGATTCCGAGAAATTAGTTTATTTAAACCTAAATTTATAAACATGTTCATAAACAAAATATCCCATCAAAAAGAATCATAAGAAAAAATACTGGCAATGAAGCTGGTTCAAACTAAATATTAACCTCGATAAGCTCCTCGATATTGACGTAAAAGCGACGCGACGTATAATGTAGCAGTTCTTCCCACGGAATTGTGAATACGACTCTATATAAGATACGATTTGACTCGTAAAATCACATCATCTCATGCAACTACAAACTTACCAGAACTCATGACTTCAACCAAAGAAAGAATTCTCTCGTGGTGTTTGCGAGCCGCCAGCATTCCTTTTAAAAGGAGAATTTTGAAGTATTTGAACATGTCTGACGATTCGCCGCCCATGACCTCGACCAATTCATGAGTGAGTTTGAAGGGCGACCACTCAAATCCGAGATTTCTCGGCGAAGATGACAACATGAAGCCGTAGTCGATATGAATGATGTGGCCTTCGTTGTCTAGCAAGATGTTGCCGTTATGTCTGGAAATGAACACATAAAATTACTTTTCTGAAACTGTTAGCTCGTACCACAGTAGTTGAGTCGCCAGATGCTCTCGTATGAGCGATTGTTGAATTATTATACTATGAAAATGGATAATTTCAAAGTATGAAACATGCGATAATGTAATAACAACGCTTCAAACCCCTCTGAAAGAAGCAAGCTTTAAATGTCGTACATAAGAGTACTTTAACTTATTCAAACGCTGGATAGTTCTGAAACAACTTCGTTTTTAGTTTGGCGTTTTGGAAAGTATGAAAAGACATTACACTGAAACTCTTATAACAAAATACTCATTTTTACATTCCATTACATTAGAAATACGTAGATAAAATTTGCATTTAGAAATTCGCTATAAATATCGGAAAAATAATCCAGAAATTGCATTTTTGTAACTTATACTTGAATCAAGTTCTTCACTAGGAGGCAGTGGGCTCTACGGAGTACTGGTAGCGTGATGGCCTCGTAACCGAGAAGACCCGGGTTCAAATCTCGGCTCAAGCGAGGCATTTTTACGTAGCCAGGGAGCACTTCCCTTGGAGAAGGAAGTTTAAACCACACATTCCTCACATCACTCACCACGCCAGTAGTTGCAAGGCATTGAAAACCCAACGGTAAAACGTGTTGGAATTAATGAAGGTTCTCCTATTTAATATGAAACGATTAATGAAATTCTGAGTCGAGTCCCTCACCTGTCTTTGACTTGAATAATGTAGCACACTAAAGAATAAGCGGCGCAAGATTCAACAAATTTCCTTTGAGCGCTCAGGAATTCTTCGGAGTTTGTGTCTCCAAACTCTTGTATGAAGTACTCCAGCAGTGACATCTTGCTGTTCTTTCTAATTTGATGTAAAGAACACGTGTTGACGATGGGCTCTATCAGCCCAGAGTCATCAGAGAGCACCAAGATTCTGAAATGAAAAAAAATCGTTCTAAGATCAAAAAGCTAGTGCTGAAAGCACTTTCGGGAAATATCACGAAAAACATGTTTTAGATAACGAAGTACTACTGTACTTCCACCAACTTATCGTCCCTTACCCCTGAAAATAAACTAAAGCATCCTTAGATTTTTTTAGCTTTTGTATAATTTGATGCTACTACGTATATATCTCACCAACATTATAAATAAATTTGTCTTTAATTATTGCAACTTATATAAAATATTTGAAAACTCGTGTCAAAGTCTACCCTGCATAGCGGTTTGGTTGGCGCGGTGTGTAGAGTACAAGCACAATCGCATCACAAGCCATACCTTTTGTGCTACTAACTTCTATTACAAAAAAGCACCCTGGTAACAAACAAGTTACTCAGATTATGTATTGCTCATTACAAGTCTAAAACATCTTGTTTTAGCCCCGCGTACAATTTGATACCTTTGATGTTTATTTTCAGTCGTTCAAAAATTGCTTTCAATCTCCAAAAAGGGTACTATTGATTCTTTCATACATTTATAAGTGAAAAGTTTGCAGATGTTTATAAATAATCATAAAATTCTATAAATGGTTGTTTAAAGATTTACTGTAATTACCAACGGAATTAAGTTCTGTTACATCTTACTTGTACGGTCTCAACCAGAGAGACAGGTTTTCTTCTTGCCACATTTTCTGGAACACGTTGAGTAGCTGATATGCTAGCAGTTCCTGTCGCAAGTCGTCGCCACATTTTACAATGACAGAATGAAGCTGCCATGTCGCCAGATGGCCATACGGCGAGGTCTCTCGTATTCTCTCAACCTTCGATACAAAGAAGTAACAATAAGAATCAAGCTTCACAAAGAAATACAAAGTAAACACATGATTCGCTGGTAGATAAACCTGAAAATACTGCCACCTTAGTAGCCCTAAAGCACTTTACACGAAAACTCGTAATACGAAAAACTCGTATAAGCAGTTAACTAAATCGGTAATGGTGTCCATAAATAAGAATTAATAATACAAACTTTAAGAAATGAAGTTTTCAATGAAGTTCAAATTAGAGATGGGTAAGAATGGCTTAAGACACGCATAACCACCTTATCACTCCATGGTTCCTTGAGCGCGGCAGCACTTGGGTCTTCAGGATCCCGTTTAAAACCTGTCTTGGGAGCGTTGACGGTCTCGGACAGCCTTCTTCTGATCTCAGCAGCTCCTCTGGCTGAGGTCATGTCTCGCGAGTCACACGAGTCTAAAGACATCATTGATATTGTGTCTCTGTCCGAGCGCCGTCCCAAACCGCTGTATTGCTGACTGATCTCGTCATCTTCGGGGCTCCAGCAATCACCTTCTTCTAAAAAGCCTGAAGTAAAGAAAGTGAAATACCAGTTCTCTTCCGCTTTTACCGAACACTATATGCCAGGAAAAAATTTGATGAAATTTCATGTGCCTGATACAATATCTCAAAACATATCGGACAGATTCGAGCAAAATGGACGAAGTGATATTACAAGAATAATAGTTGCAATATTGTATGATACCCCGAAGGCTCCGTTTAGCTAATAAGTTGATAATATAAAATAGTTAATAGATTATTGTAGCTCTTGTGGAAAAAATGTACATGGGAAGGATGTCTTAAAATACCTTTCCAAACTATTGAAATTATCTACGATTAACTTCAAAAAGAGCTAATTAATAGTTTACAGGGTAATTGAAATTTGCAAGCTAATCAGTTGAGACTAGTTAATTTAGGTTTGTTTATGCATCCAATCTAAACCAATTTGAATGATGTATGTAGTATTAGAATTAGGGCTCAACTAATACATCCTCAATAAAGACTATCATTGCACTACAATTAGAAAAAAAAATTGAAGTGGCTTTGCAGAGAAGAAAATTCTTCATTTAACACAGCCTGTGACAACGCTAAAAAGAAACGGCATATCAAAAAAACGACGACGAGAAGTGAAAAGAAAATATATGTACACCAGCGGACACTTGCGCCACAGGTCGATAACACAATACATTAGTTTCCCAACAAAACACGAAAAGAAATGTAAAACTACTAAAGGGCGTTACTTTCTTCAGGATATAGCAAAACAGGTAAGCTTAGCATAGGTATCCCTCAGAGAGGAGCTTATAAGCCTAACACATCTTTTGTTGAAAGTTCGACGTCTTCAAGATACTCAAGAGGACAATCGTCAACAGCCTTATTTTTTGAGGAGAAAAGAATTTATTTTTGATAGGCAAAGCGTTCTTAAGCAGCTCCATCAAATAACAAATGAAGAGCATAACAACTGAATTTATTCTGCGATCGAATAAAAGCAGTCAATTTTTTGACCTGAGAGAATGGCAAATGAAAGATGAAAGTCAAGTTACTGATAACTGAAAGGGGACCCTAGTATATTTATCGAAATTCTAAAGAAGCAACTGGGTTCATCGATAGGTTTATCAACTAACGAATTCAAGACGAACACACTTCAGCACCCATCCCTCACCAGCAGCAGTGACATGAGGGGAGCTCAGGGAGGACGGAATGGAGGAAGAAGAACCAAGTCCGCTGGTGGGAATGGTAGCAGAGGGTGTAGTCAAATCAAGGGTTGATGAAGAATTTGAAGCAGCGGGCGAAAGTAGCAGATTTTCTTCAGAGCGGGTGTGTCGTAGACTATGGGATAGCTTCAACTGAACAGGACTGGCCTCCAAAAGATCCACGGCCACCACTTCCACGTAAATGATATACGGGGCCTGTAGGGAAATTGTTCCATTAATTACACATACTTAAAATACACAGCTAAATTTTCAGCAGAGACAATATGCTACCGACAACAGTAAATAATAAAAATTGAAATATAAAGAGCGCCCAAAATTTCTACACAATTCAGTCATTACACACAAAATTGACATCCAGTAGCCAAGAGCGTCTATTTGGTCTATTCCGAAACAGTCATCATTCGTTCACCTGGGCCTCTCTTTTAACCATTCTCATTTTTTTTAAATTGAACGTACTGTATCTGAAAAATAGAACTCTTCATTATGTGACAAAAGTTACCTTATCTTTAGAGTTGAGTACGACAGCGGCCTGTGGAGGCACTCTGACAATGTGGTGGGGCTGGTCAGTCACACCCAGAGGCAGGTAAACTCGTGCCGGCAAGTTCAGGTTCAGGACACTGAGTTCAGCCAACAGACGTGACGTTTTGGCTTCTTTCGTTGGTTGAGCGCTTAATCTCTTCCCGATACTTATGAGAGAACGCACAAACTCGAGCTCGGGCGCGAGACGAGGGGCCTGGAACGTAAGACACGTGAATTAAACAACAGCCAGTACCGAGTGACCCACAAGCGTCGGTAGGTCGCACCACAAATCCTTGATTAGTCGTAAAATTACAGAGTTTGCTGAGGGGAAACATGGTATCATTTGTAATTATTAGTACTCGAAAGGTTGGCAATGAAGGATACTAACAATCGCTGATAGCGGTTTTACCTAGTATGCACTAAATAGTGACTATAATTCAGAATGTTACTATAATGCCAGTTATCAGGTAGAAACGTGAGCAAATACAGTACGAATAAAATAAGAGCTTAAAATTCCATTCATTCACCAATTGAAGAACTCACCCCGCACTGGCAGTCTATAGTTTTTCCCCGCAAAGCATTGCAGCGAGCCTCTTCAGAGTCGAAGCAACTGCAGCCGTTGTCGAATGCCCGACCGGAGTTGAGATCTCCTAGGCAGTTCTTGAGGCTCCCTGAGAAGTTCATGTATATATTAACAATGGTTCAAAATTGTGTGCCTTGTTCAGTTGTTCATTATTTTCATCCTGTGAAAGTTACATTTCTCGAGTTGAGCAAACTTGTAATATGGGTACACTAATGTAAAAGAGAAACCATAGTAGTGCAGGGAAGATTATTACACGCAACTTAGATCGTCCTTTACAAAGAAAGGACACGTATAGCAGAAAAACATTGAAGCTTCTGAACTCCCCCAGTTGAACGCGGATAGTAGACGAGTCTTTTAACACTTTACAACCGAAATTATATTGGAGATAAGGCCGAATTAAGATTTTAACGAAAAACTAGCAGCATTCTTATGAAACAGGACCATATGGTCCTTTAGGGGTATTAAGGGTTAATTCTTCTAACCGGCTGGGACGATTTTTATGTCTCGCCGTCACTGAAACTGATGAGCAAAATTGAACAAAATAACGGCTGATTGTAAATTAATAATGGTTTTGATACTGTGTCCCTTCCCAGAAAAGAAAATCAACACATGAAATAACATGCCATCATTACCAGCCGAAGGAGTCCTTCTGTGACTCTTGTTGTACGATGAGGCGGCAGTTCCAGACACAGTACCGGCTGTCATGGCACCACCGAGAGCCACGGTGGCATCAGAACGACTTCTTTGATGGGTTTTGCGACCGACACTAGGAGGAATCATGCACGGGGGCAACTTGGAAGGCAGTTCTCCAACAGGGGAGCTGGGGTTAGACCCAGGGCTCGGGTGTTCCTTGATGCGGGTAAATATGGATGCGCGATGCAACGACTGCATGGGAGCAGATGGCCGGCAAATGCCACGAAAAGTCGAGTCGCTGTCACTCTTTGGTCTGAAAAAATAAACGTGCGTCAGTCGAATGAGAATTGAATAACAATATTACGTGAATGACTTTCTCGTTCCTCTCTTACGGAAAAATTAGTGATTATTTTATAGGTACGATTAAAATTTACATCCAACAGCTATTTCCAATTGTTAGCAACGCTAGAACAACGCAGAGCGTAAAATTTTAATTTCAACCACTCAATAATTCAAAACGTCACCAGTTGCTTTAAAACGTAATGACAAAATGGGGCAGCGATCTTGTAAGCTGATGATTGCTAATACGATTCGGTTTTTAATTTTTGAAAGGACAGCCTTATTCTCCTCGTTTTCAACAACAGTTCCCGATAAAAATAAAGTGAAGATTAATACTTCACTTTATCACTTTTCGACACTTGTGATGGCAAAGGCCATACTTGAGATTCACTTTGCTTTTGTAAAGGGCCCATCACACGATCAGACTGTCTCTAAAGTCAGAGTATTGTTTTCAAACGTTCAAAAGTTCTGACGGATGTCACTCATGATTTGCGTGCGCACAACTGTCGTCAATGAGTAACCATGCGTGGTCGGATGAGGTCGGCCGTAACCACAGCGTACTGCTTCATTGCTCTAGCGTACAAAAAAACTTTTTCCTATCGAATTAAGACTTGATGAACTTAAAACACACGAAAGACGTTTTGAAACCTTGTGAAATTTATCAAGCGCTTGAAATATTTAAATAGAAAATGGCATTTAGATCAATACATATTACCTTGCACTGCACATAAATGACAGTCGAGAAAGTCGTTATTTTAATGCATCGTAACTTTGAAGAACAGACTCGAGGAAATATTCGTACACAAAAGCAAGGCTTTCATTTCACCTAGCAAGAAAATTAAACTCGCAACAAGTTTCACAACTAGTCTAGAATTTGGCGCTGACAGCCCAGAGTAGTTCTGCAATCCCACATTCTTTAAACACGCAAATTAAGGCGCTTAGAATTCACTTGAAACCTGCATGAATGCTTTATAATAATTATTACTTTCAACTTACTTCCAACACCATCAAATTTGTCTGAAACAGTCGCACACCTTTTTCAAGTGTGCAATGACATAGGCACCATGATAGATCAACAGTACGGCTTGTTTTAACCCCGTAAAACATACAGCCTATAACCCTTGAATAATTCGTCGTGTGGAGAAACCAACCACACGTGTGGTTATGAAACCACAACACAAACACATACACCGTACGTTAGACAAGTAATGGACAGATCGTTTTCGACAGAGACGGGCGTAGATCGGAAAGAAGTTCAGAAATAATTTTGTTCAAAGTAGCTACACTTGCAACGTACCCTGCTACGTTTGCCTACTTCTAGTTTTAGCAGGCTAGTTTTTCTTTTATTGAATTTAAAGTAGCATCCTTGCAGCGAATGGGCCCAATAGCTTCGACCCTAGCCACTCCAACCAATGCTTAAAAGAAGGCTTCTAACAAAACGTCAGGATGTGAATCCGGTTTGATTTTCGTTTTTTTCTCTCACTCATTGCAAGATGCTGGGAGTTCTACACTCTTATTAAGGCCTAGGAATTTTTGAGACAGAGGAACATTTGTAGAGAATAACTCCAGCAACTACGGACCAATTTATCATTAGTTTAGAAAGAATATCCCTGTTTCTCATAATAGATGGATATTGCAAGGCCGGTTTTAATGCTACATTTCCCTAAAGTACAGAATTTCTAGTTTCGACCAATAGGGAAAGATAAAAATATACATCCCAATATCTCACCGGATTTCATCCGAGAAAATAAGATTCTTGAATTTGGTGCCGTGAGATTTCTTCCTCTGATGAGAGCTGTCAGACGAGAAGGCGTCGAGCAGCCAAGCACAGTGCAGAGCAAAAACGGTGTCATGTCTGCAGCAATGCACCAAGAAGGGGTGCAAGATTTCGGCTAACTCGTATGTTTGCACGTACATATTCACAAGTTGAGGCAAGTAAAAATACGCTTCTGTCCGTGGTAAGCTAAATAACCTATTGCCAATGTATTGCTGTACACCAGGTTCTTTACACTTATACAAATATGACACAGCCATTGACATGTCAAAAAGTTTGCTTTCAAACAATCTTAATAATAATGACTGATTCTCACTTATTTTATGGGTGGACACCTCAAGCAAAGTGGACGAATGTTCTCTCGCAGGCACTTTAACACTAGTGTCTCTGCCGTCTAATCTAAGAGAGAGAGATGAGCCATCGCTGGCTTTGTCCTTATCATTTAAATTTTTATTTCTATTTACACCATCTTGAGCAGGAACACTTTCCGCATCTTCTTCGGGCACCTCTGTTGCCCGCTCTGCTGCTGCAATAGGCAGAGCGTCTTCAGTAATGGTGGTGTCTTCTGGTGACTCGTCTTCATGCCCCTCTCGAAGTCCCGTGACTTCACCGACGCTCCAGTCTCCCTCCAGTTCACCTTCCATGCTGCTAAGAGCACCGCTGTCGCTTCTCTTACCCTCGCAATAGAGGGAGGGATGCAATGAGTCTATGCTGTAAGTTCTGTCAGAGGTGCCAGCGTCTCTGATCTCTCCTTCAGAGCTGCATATGCCCGAGTCATCAGAACCTAGACTGGTCTGGTCATAACGAGAGTGCTGTGAGCGCACGGCAGCCGCTACTGACTGCACGGCTCGGACTGGACCAGGCGATGCAGGAGCGTGGCTCAGTATTCGGCTTCTACACGGATCCACTCGCAGTTTGAAGCTCGGGGCATCAGAAAATGTGAAGGATAAACTCGGCTTTAGTACCGGTGGAGCAGCAGGTGGCAGAGGTGTAGGTTCACTGCACTCGACTTCGGGAATACGCTGCAGAACTGAATCCAAACTTCGATTGCGCTGATGATGGTTGCCCGTTGGAAATGTTGGTGCCGGCGGGAGGGGAGGCAAAATTATTCCCTCAGATCTGCGCAAGAGGAGACTAGTGAGACGTACAGGATATGAAATTTTTTCGTTTACACATACGTAGTTCAACAGATGAACGTTTAAATTTGAATTCTATAGGACGCAATCAGAATTAAAATTATTGCGTGCGCAATGGCAACACATGAAATTTGCACAAAATCTAATTAACTTCCATCCGTAGTTAAAAACAGCGCAGGTACGATACTAATGACGAACTAGTTTGGACACCTGATATGAATTGTAATCAACCTTCGATTCACGAAAATAGTCCAATAAATTGTTCCTAGAACATTTAAAAATTAACTCAGAACGCTCACTGACAGTATCATTTCAAAAGACAGCATTTTAAATTTCAATAACTTCACTAGTATGCTGTTCTTTCAAGTATAAGATTCTTCAAAGTATTCAACACGAGGTAAAAGTAACTATACCATACTGATGAGTGGGAGGTCAATCCTGCCACCACAATGAAAGAACTTATAATATTTTAATAACTATGGAGAATTAATACAACAGACTATATATCAAGTATTCGGTCAGAAGATGAAATCAAACCTGAAGTCTAGGGAGAGATTGCGCTGGTGATTGGCGCGAACTTTTCTGACTGGCGGTCCAACAGAAAGAGGCGGTCTTGGAAGGGCACTACCCGCGCTGTGAGGGCGAACAGCAGCTCCGTGCACCGTAGCAACTTCGTCAGCAATGAAAGCTTTACCACGGCTGCTGCAGGTCACAGCGGTGGAGCGAGGCGCGTCTTCCATGACGGAACTGTGACACGCGGCCTTTGGAGTTCACGGACGGGGGGCACGACAGCAAGGACTGCACGTCCTCACTACAGGTTTGGGGTACCAGCAACATTGCGGCTCACCATCACACAACCTGCACACCAATTGGGCTCTGTTAATTCATCACAGAGATGGGGAGAATGTTCATTCTCACACAGAATTCCTACAGATCACTATTAACGAAACCGTGATGGGGCAGACCGGTATAAATTGCATCAAAACAGACTCCTTAGAAAGGGTTTTGAAAGTGAAAACAATAACATGAAAAAAATTGCACTCGCGACTCTTTAACGTACTAATGCGAAAACTCAAAGCAAAGAGAAGGTATAAATGGGAGTTTAACGTGAAACTGAACCCACGAAAAACAGCTCGAGAAGAAGTTGCATTCTTCACCGAAAAGTACTAACTGCTTCTCTGGGAAATTTAAAGCTACATCAATGTTTCAGAATAACTCCTACTTAAATAAATCCAGTACAGAGTCAGGAGCTGGATCACACGAAAAAATAACCTACATTGGAAACACAAAAACAAAATTCATAACAAATGAAATAAAATTTTCAGAGCATATTATCTGCTAAATTTCACCATGTTATAATACACGCCAGAAACTAAACAACTTGAATTTTTCGAGACTGAAATAAGCACATGTTAAAGAAAATTCAGCGTGATATCTACTCGAAAAGTACATCTGCATAGAACTTACAATTGCAGCAGAACCGATTTCCATGAATTTTTAGAGCATTCAAAATGATCATTGAATTAGACGTAGATGTAGGCACTGATAAGCAACGTACGTAACTCGCAATCATAGCGTAGGTACCACGGACAGACAATCTACTCGGTGCACTCATTCACTGCTTAATTAAGAACGATCTAGACGGTCTAACACAACGATGTCACCTTTGGACCCAACCGCTATGGATGGCCGCATTGCCGGAGATGACACAGGTGTAATATCACCGAGTTGCACTGCAGCACTGACAGGAAAGCTCACTTCCACTGACTCACCACGCTTACACGCGTCATACTACGGTGAGGCATAACCTAATTCAGGTGCAAAACCGAGCACAAATCCCATAAAAATATCTGATAGCACAAAATCTAAAAGCGTATGAATATTGAAGCACGCTCATTGCTCATTTTTCATGTGCCAATTAACTAAATGAGATTCGCATTAAAAAATATTTTTAAAACCATGAATCATGAAACATTATACTATTGGACATAAAAAAATATAACCGGCAACAAAATTGACTTGAACTTAATAGCTTTTACTGTTTTGATACCGAAATCAACAAAACAAATATTGACGCGAGAACTTGAACGAGTCCAGCCTGAAACTAATAAAAACAATCATGAGAGCAGGACTTGCTCACTCCTGGTGCATGCGAAAGCACACTACAGGAATACTTTCGCTTTATCTAACTTTCACTTTCAGAAAGACCACCGTGGTGATGTTGACATTAACGCTAACATTGAAACTAAAGAAGCTCCATTAATTCGTCTCACTTATTTCGTACTGCTTCGTTTAAATTTCACATGCGATTTAGAGCATTTCAAGACAGAAAACAATCCGTAAAAACACTACTAAATAGCTCTATGATTAGTAATCCTAGCAAAAACAAAGTTCTAAACGAATAAAATCACAGTATTACGAGAATGAGTCACCCAGGTTTATATGGGCTTGCATGAATAACTAAATAATAAATTTTTGCAATAAATCAGTACATACACGTACTTATAATGCTAATGTACAAGACTATACGATGGTAGAGTAATGTTACATGTACACCTAATGTTATCAATGTTCATTAGCTTTTTAAATTAATTACATCATGTAAATTCCGATTTAAAGCAGATCAATACCAATAGAATCGGCCAATGCTGTGTGAACTCAAATTTGCTAGCGAGCTAAACGAGAATCAAGCAAATAACGGAGAGGGCAAACAAGAAGAGGATACTGCGATGATCGAATTAAGGGTAGACCGGTGCCAAGAGAAGCGCACAACCTCCAACACTAACGCCTAAAGCACCTCGAACTGTAACGGTTCCCCCCGCACGATCACGCCGAGTGAACTATGCGCGGCAAGCTTGCACATCGCTCAGTTTCAAAAGCAAACGCATAGCAGAACGAGCGCACAACGAGTGTTTGCATCAGTGCTTCACATGAGGTTAACTAGCCATGCCAGGCATCGTTTTCACAAAAAGAGGAAGAAAGAACCATCGACAGCGCACGATTGCGATATTATCTTTGCCACTAGCAGCGCTACGAAGTGAACCAAGTACCCGCGTATTGATCATGCTATATGCGCACGCGGCTCTGGACTCAGCAACAGGAATAGGAGCTTAAAATGCATGGATGAAAAGATTAGTAATCCTTCGACTCAACCGTTCTCTAAGAATGTTAAGTTCAACAGACCGCCCTTAACACTACAGCCAGCTTGAGACTTAGTATTATGACATACTTTAGACATAGTACTGACTCAGGCAAGGCTTTTCACGTGATCACGGAGTACTTCCAATGGAAAAGGAAGCTTAAACCACACACTCCTTACATCCCTCACCCCAACAGTAGTTGTAAGGCATTGAAAACCCAACGTAAAAACGTGTTCGAATTAATAAAGATTTTTTTTTACACAGGACCACAACCACTACCACAGTAAAAAATTGATAAAAAAGTTATAAAATGATGCAAAACAGGGACTACCATCCAGAGCTGGGTAGCGCTACTTTGAAATGTAGCGGCCGCTACATTTCACAGTAACGCTNCCCCCCATACACACATACACACTACTGTACAAAACAATGAATAAATCTACTAGGACGACAATGATAGCATTGGCGAGAATCAACGCAAAGATAATGACGAGAATAACAGTTTGAAAGAAGATTAAGTGAAAAAAGTTCAAGAATTGCATTGGGAAAACAATACTAGAAATTTGCCCTCCACAAAATCATTTTGCCGCACGAGAAAATTCTTTTCGGTCATGCACGACAGTTTCCTACAAAGCCAAACAATACACACCTGTTGTCTATACGTCTAGTGCGGTGCGACCAGTTCAAAGTTCGATGTATCTAGTTTGTTTCATTGGTAGGAAACGCTGCTACACCCTAAAAATATAATAGGAATCTCTCTACCAATGTATAATAACGGCAGAAGGGATTTATTTAATGTGAAAATTTACAGAGATATTTAATTATTAATAATGAAACTCTTCACATGGAATTAGCGTAATTCCCGTTTACGATACAAGGTTTTATCTGACTGTGGGGCGAATCAAGTATTAACTTAATAAGCAACCTGACTGATATGTATACCAAAACGTAGGTAAAGATCTCGCAGCCATGTTTCTAGTCCGTTGGTCCTCTCTCCAACTGAGATGAGAAAAACAGGAGCTTCAAATAAAAGGGACAGCTAAGAAAGGATCCCAGGTACCAGTCGAAAGACACTAAGATAGCTCGGCGGTACATGTAAACTTTTTGAGAATGATCAATGAAATGAGGGGAGCCCTACAATTTTAATCTACAAAGGTCGAAGATGAAGGTGTGATACTTCAACCGCGAAGCCCCTTTGAAATTATTCCCACTCATACATGCGACCTAAAACTAATTATGCTGATTTAGAAATGAATTTGTATGTTTTCTTCACAGTATATTTTACGTTGTGAAACATCTTTATTTAATTTAACAGGTTGACTTCAAACGAACGTGACCAAAAAAAATAAAACTTCAAAAGCTAACATGTTCAAAAAGTTGCCTTCCTCTTCGAAGCCGTGCAGCAAAATGGAGTCTCTAGGCAGTAGCGGCATTCCTGCCAATTGAGCGGAATTAACATTGAAAGAGCACAGCGGGCACGTACATACCGTAGCCTGTTGAGCTAGACACTACGCTCGCAATTGCTCTTTATTAGGCGTCTCGCGAGCCTACAACTTAGTAATAACTGAGTTACTCGAGATGAAAGTAGCCCGCTGTGAGCTAGTCATGGCCGCCATTTACTTCGTTAACGGGGTACAGACTCGATTATGCACAATGATAATGAACGTAGGAAGTTCAACACACATTGTAGATGGTCATGCATAGGTTCCGTAATGAAAATAGTCAAAGGTGAAAATGGATGCACAGTTGGAAGTTATAGCGCACTGTGAATTGATACTTTTTAGGGGGGAAAAACAGTCGACTAATACGTAGTGCAGAACTTGTAAAAGTTCATCGTCCAATACCACGTAAAAAGAGGAGAGAGTGTGTTGAATAAGCATGTGAAGGCGGTTATCGTTTTCTTAGGACAAGGCTTCTGAAGCGTTCTAGGGGAACAGGTTTGTGACGCATCTAAGCGATGCGTTCTCAAGTCTACGAAGGCTCTACAATCGAGCCTTGGGCAATGTAGAATATACCGACGCGTTAATAGAAGGTAAAGGGTTCTGACACGAAATATTTTAGCGAAGAGAACTTGAAAATACCAAGAATTTCTAGCAGAATTCAATCAGAACTAAATTAAATTAAAAATGGCGAACTCACAGCCCGATTGAAATTCATGTACTCTAGTAATGAAGAATGAATTATAGCAGCCATGCCGGCAGAAAAATAAAAACGTCTAATTGAAATAAATTCAACATTTCTCATTAAAAAGATGGCATGATACCCAAAAGCATACGAACTAAAAAAGGAACTAATAACGGTTCAGAGGGATTCACTTCACCAGATGTCAATATAACCCACATTTTCGTTTATTATCTTTTAGGAAAATTAATTCATTCCTTCTCGAAATGAAATAACGTAAACATGCAAACGCAAAATACTATCTATAGGAGCCTCACTAGGCCGTAGTAATAAAATATTTGCATAGAATTTCGTACAGGTGAAAATGTTTCAGATTTGTTTGTTCGACAAAGAAACCAAAGATGCATCTTGAACTGAGACAATTAGTCAGGAAATCTAGCACGTAATTTTAATTAGTATTAAGTAGTAGCAAGGATAGCAGCGCTTTAGTAACTTGGACTATCTCGTACCGAAAGAGTAGGGACCATTTAGTATGGACTTGGGAGACCGAACACAGGTGTGTTCCCACAAAAGATTCTTAGCGTGTAGAAACAGCAAGTTAAAAAAGAAGCGGAAGAAAAGATAAAGAATAATCAGTGAAGAAGGCATGAAAATGGAAAGAAGCAAAATGGGCACAAAAGATAGAAGTCAGGAGGTCTAGCTATAGCTGAGATAACCTAACAGTGCATTGGATAGACACAGGTAACTAGCCTAGCCCTATTGCCTATATGGCTTATCCTATGCCCCTTGAGAGGTCTGAACTGGTAACCTCAGGTTTCTCGTCCTCTATCGCTCGACATCCAATTTTTTTCTATAGATTTAAGACTGAGAGTCTTTCCTTCATGTAACCTTAGATTTAAGGTTCACAGTCCAGGGTCAAGTAACAATGATTTACACCGGCACCAGGTCCACGATGTACAGGTTAGCCTGGAGTAAATCAAAGGTCTCGACGTAACGTTCACCTGCACAGTTGGATAATAAGGCAGGAACTTCGACATGGAAGACAGTACTACCCGATGACTGGTGTGCAGTACAAGCGCACAGGTGTACAATGAGCAGGTGCACAGGAGGTGGCCGGCATGAGTCAGCCCTGCCAACAGCTCCTGAACAGGGATCTATCCACATGAACTGGCTCTGAAACCAGTCTAAGATTCGTGGGATACGGGCATTCACCTTGGAACGTGCATGGTATCTAAGTTTGTCTCTGTTATTTTCATGGAGATGCAAGATTAGCATAGGTCTTGAAGGCTGAAAGTCGGCACTATATTCAATTTAGAGTTGAATGTACTATTGTCTCTTCTATTCTATTATGTTCATGCTTAGACTAAAACCAGCAGGCAATAGGAACATATTTTACAGACGAACGTATGACGCGTACGTCCAAGAAGAATTATTTGCCAACACAAACCCTACCGAATAACTGGTACGCTTCAGACCGGGCTACAGCGAACCTCTAGAGACCAACGCGCAGTGCGCATCAAAAAGAGCGTCGGAAAACAACGATACTTTTCAGGCGTGGCACCTTGAATATTGATTCAACGCTGTGCAAAATGAAAGAAAGTGGGTCACTTAGCTGCGTAGCTGAAAAATTGAACTTGAAACATGTTTTTGAAAAAATGTCTTTTATTTCAACTGTCAGAAAATAATAACTCCCAAAGGATTCCGAAATTCAAGATGCATGTAGCTCATGCTGAAATGAAAGTTTCATATCATCTAAATTCATATCATTCACAAAAATTAAAACTAAATGCCAATTAGAGGAAATCAGGAGTTAACATGAGCTACATCTCGGTCTGTTCTACGTGAAGACTCCCTACAAAATTACCCAAATTATCTTAAATGTAGGAGCCAGAGCGATGGAAATGTTTTTTTCTCAACTATAGCTGACGAAACTTTGTGTGGCTCTGTGGATATTTTAGGGTAACTCACTTTTACCTTATAAAACGGTCGACTTCGGTAAATTTCGATGGTAAGAATTTCACCATTGCTAATTTCCAACAATACAACCTCTAATGTACCCAATGAATTAACACTGAACCAGTGTTCTACTGCAAGATTCCAATCTGAATCATCGGCACAATTCCAGTAAAATGATTCAATATGTAAATAAATAGAAGAACATTACACGCCACCTGACAACACTCATTCTCAGTGAGACGGTACAATCAAGTATTATCGTAGCACAGAAAACGGCCTAGTAGAACGTTATTGCACAAAAAATCGACGAATGAATGTTTCTCCAGCGCACATCTCAGTACAAATTCATTGAGCGTTTATAGAGTTGAAAACAAATGGCAGTGTGGACTACAAATCGATATTATAATTCTACCGCCAATATAATTACTCTCATCAATATGATTACTGCTATCATTGATGTTCTGTTGCCAGTAGCAATTACAACGAGCATACGTTTAAGAAAAAGTATAGCATTTCAACAAGACGAACAAGCAACAAAACGAACAAGTAACAAGCGAGAAGTGAGAAAAAGAGACGAAGATGCTAGAGCAGAAACTCGACTGCAGAGCACCTGCCAAGAGTATTCAACCCGTAATTCACTTCAACAAATGATTAATTTGTTGAAGCATCTCTAAATTACGGTAATAAGGACAGGATTGTCCAGCATTTCTTCCTAGAAAATGAGATCAGACCCCCATAACATGTGCACTTCCACGCAACATGAAGGCGACTGATGAAAACCTTTTACATAATCTATGCCTAACATCGCTTTTTTAATTACCCCCGCTACAGTCGCTGTACTTTTCTCCTAACACTCCTCGGTGAAACCTCCAGGTTTCAGTGACCAAAAATTGAGTGGCAAGTAGAGTAGTTGAAAAATGAACGTTTCATACAAAGCAGAACGTTATAGAATACTGTCTCTTAGGGTCAATTTACGACGCCCAATTACTCCCATGTCTTGGACGTTTTGGCTGCATTCAGTTGATAACGCTTTATGTATTAGAATCAGGCAGCAATAACAGTACGAAGTGATCTTCAACTTTTTATATTGCTTCACTCATTCTGACACAAAGAGCAATAAATCGGCAAATTTTTATGTTGTGTTACAATTCGAGGCGTAATTAGAAAACAAGACTGAACTGGTTACACTTTCGATGCCCGCAGTTTGCCCACCGTTGGGACACGTGACTTAAAAAATAAGAAGGTGAACCTCATATATTTACATGAAATTAATACAAACCACTGTGAAAAATAATCATGTTAGACCCTCAGCCGACCTAATTGACAATCGGATCCCACGAGATGCGACACTCGAGTATTAATGCACAAATTATCAATACATGAATTTCTACGAATTCCGTCAAAAAGCGTGCTGAAAATCGTGACCGATATTGTTTTTAGGTGCAATAGCGAAACAGCTGTTAACAGTTCGAGACCACCATGAAACGAGAGAACCTTATAACAAACGGGGTCTCGGTCAACAGAGGGAGCCAGAAAAGTCGGATTTACAACCTTGCGCCAGTCCAAGTGAGCTCGCCAATCTGGTCGCCCCTCCGTGTCAACAGTCGAGCAACGAGTACAAAGGGCGCTTCTATTGTCTGCAGCTCTTTGCATATCTTTGGGACTTAGCCACCCACACTCACAGGGGCAAAAAGACCTGCGCGAGTCAACTTTATTTTCAATTTCTATTTTAAAAAGATTTTGAAGTCACGAACTAACAATTCCGTAAAAGCAGTTCAATAGAAAGCTCGTGTAAAACTAACATGAAATGAAGAATAGTGACTACTGTGATGCGAGATTTAAAAATCCAGATAAGTTTTACTGACTTGTCTGAGGAATTTCAATCTCATGAACTCCAAGATAGCTCAAAAGAAATGCAAAATACTATTGCAAGCAACAGGAATTATTGTTAATTTGTTGAAGCACTCTATCTTGAATTATCCAGTTCTGCCCCACGTCCAACGATTGCTTTTACAGTTCATTGATGCATTCAAATCTCTCGTTAATTGCTCCATTGAAACCCACGAAAGTAATTACATTTTTTACGACCTTTTTTTGAAAGTTGTCATTAATATCTACTTATTACATGAGACTAGAAAACAAAAAATTTACCTCATGCAAATACTACGAAAATCACAATGCTATCAAAACTACCATTTAGAATGCTTTACAAAACCATCATGACAGTCAACAGAGATAGTTCGGCCACTTTTGGATGAATACCAATACTTCACTCAAATCGACAATAAAAAAAAAGTAATGAAATGATGGATACAAGTAGTCCGGTAAATTCCGGGTGAACGTCAATATTTCACAGAACTTCAGAGAGAATGAAGTATTTGCATCCTATGCAGCAGGGTAGCTATTTCGAAACAGGTGTTCATGCATTACTACAGGAAAGATATCTCTCTGTTCCCCTGCTCCTTAATGTTCCTCTTCCTTTCGAGTGGCGATCGGTACTAAAGATGAAACTTAAGTTAGCTAAGCAGTATCGAACCCTCGCACGGGCCTCGTTTACTGAAAACACAAGGGTTTCATTCTCATACTAACTACTCTCCAAAAAACTGACCTTAACCATAAAGTTCCACATGAAATGAAGTCCATGGAGGACGAGATCAAATAAACGTAACGACAACCTTTCAGTACGGAATGTCGAGTGATAAATGTACTTTGCCTGAAACGCCAGCCCTTTAAATTAATTTTTCTTTGAGATTATATTGTACCTCTCATCGTTCATTTTATGAAGCTGGATCAAAATCGACAATGAGAAAACAGTGGATTGTGATCAGCTCAGAGATGCAATTAACTAACGAACGAACACACACGTGTAGGAGGGACGGGTTTAATAATTCAGCACGTCGCGAAGGCATGGCGCTATCAATTTACAGTATGTAGGGCACCGCAAGACATAGAAAGCAGTCTGCATGGCTGGCTGTGAAGAGTGCTGCTTGCATGCATGCTCCACAAGAAACATGCACAATACAGCTTGGGAAAATCATCAAAAATATCGATGATACAATAGAAGGATGTCGATATTGAAAAGGCCATAGAATATACAGTGATATCGTCAAACGATGTCGTGGGCAGGTGAAACTATATCGACAAGTTCGTAAAAAATTTCGCCAAGACTATTAAACAAGGGGAAAGCGCATGGTGTCCGAGATTGAAATAAATAAATAGTAACTTGTTACAGACGAGATACGCTTTGTTAAAGGAAGCTCAAGGTCACAACACAGCGCGTCCCAGCATGCAAGACGAGTTGGCTAGGAAGAGAAGAAGCGTTCAAGCACTCGTTGTTATCGAGAAGGTTGTACTTCTTCACAACACAAAGCCTCGTAACAAGAGAAAGAGATACCACAGGATAACCCATGCCTTTGCACAAGGACGAAAAGAGGATGCAGCTACTTATTAGTCGTCTAGAACAGCATCGAGTGAATGTATGCGAGAGATAATTTGAACCCAAATGCTTTGCTATGCAATTGGCATGCAAAAGGTAAAAGATCGCATAATATGAGACTAGAGCCCCAACGGAATATTCAGCTGCTTAAAACCCTGAAAACTAGCACAGACAAAGCCCGATTGCTTGGAGTGTCAACATCACTGGATTTCTAATTAACATAAAATAAGTAAATTAAGATACGACCGCTTAAATCGACGTGGCCCCGTGCATCAGGCTCAAAACAGCGCATGCAGAAAACGGAGCACTTCATGCTTTGAGACGCACGCTGTGTCCAGCCTTGACAGAAAATTTCCAGTTCCTGAGGGAAACATCCGTTCTACTTTCTTGCTTCAACGGCGACACACTTTTCAAGATAACACGCACGCATTACAGGAGAAATAATAGCAGCCATTTAAAGAGAAATACTTGCGCTGATGAGGAAATCGAGGCACAAGCCTGCACCGAACGAGTTCATCAATGTGTCGTTCGTTTATGTAGTTTTTATCTCTTCACAACGAGGTTTATCAGAACTCTATTTTACTTTGTCAATGAAATCTATCATTTCATCTATCATTTTAAACTGGCAATATTTTACTTCAATTAGTAGTTATAGTGTTGAACGAATGTGGTGATACTGTATACTTCCTAATACATTTCCTTTTATGATCGAAGTACCCTCAAGCTGGTTATATATGAAATGAATACATTTTTTCAACACTTTTATGTTCATGGAAACCATCGACACAGAATGCTAGACCTCTTCACAATATAAGAGCATTTGCAGCGTTGAAAAGCAGAAGCCGCATGACTCGCAATTCACGACTGTCTGATTCCCGACCTTTATTTCAGAGCAGAAATGACGAGAAAACAAGGTTCAAGACAACACTGGAGGGCCGGGATCTGTACGAGTCGATTAACCTCACACTCATGGCAGCAGCATCGCCTGGCTTGGAACTCCAAAAACGGTAATATTTCTTCTCGAGAACAAGTTTTAGGATTACTAATTAATAGTTTAAGGCTCCCCATCCACATGAAATGCGATCCAAAAGAGGGGAGAAAGGAAGGGACCGCTTAGTATAGACAGTGGAAAACGTAGAATCTATGAACAGGTGTGTTCCCACACCGGGTTCCCTACGCATAGCACGGCAAATTAACAAAAGAGAGGAAAAAAGACAAAGGAGAGATAGCAAAGGGTTAAAAAAATATCGAGATCCCAAAGGCCTATCTATAACTTAGGTAACCTAACCAAGCCCCCTGGAGTCGTCAGTCCCCGTAGCATACGGCAGACGAACCTAATTTACCTAACCCTACTGCTCATGGCCTGTGCCCCCTGAGGGGGAATGAGTTCTCTGACACGTGGCTGACACTCGTTTGGTAAGGAGAAAATTCCACGTCGTCTCTCTTTCTCTAAATTAGACGATAATTTGACCAATCGTATCATCATTAACACACCTAAACAGAGAGCGTCAATTCAGTTTCGAGAGAGCGTCTTGCATATGATTTACGCAACAGGACCACGCAGTACTCATTTACTTCTGCCCCCCATTAGGCGTTGATTTTTGCTTTCTCCTCCAGCCCGCACACACGATATATGAGGGGTGAGCCAAGGTCCCTCAGCGTGCTTGCGTCAGATGTATGCTGGTGTGGAGCATACTTCACAGATGGCGGTCTCGCACGTAAGAGTTCCCGGACCTCAATAGGCTAGTAATCTAGCTCTACCCTATCTTCCTCCCGTCATCCATACCTTGACCCGGTATTTTAAGTTATTTTCAGTTGATTTTTTTTCGCCCTGGTTCTTACTCATTTTCAACCAAGTTGTTTAATAAACGTCCAACCGCTCAAAACAATAAATCCCAAAAATTCCGTTTACGTTTAAACAGACGTTCATTTAGAAGGCATCAGCCTCCTAACTGCATCTCATTTTTAACTCACAAACCCGCATCCTCCCAACCGTTATCTCGTGAGCATCTCATAAACGCTCGCATTCTTCATCTCTCCGCTACAGGCTAGCATCAAATACGCTCAGTACGAACACTCCAACAAATACACTCACACAAGAACTCTTTATCCCACTCACAGTGGCACATAGCTCAAAACCTTCTGATGTCTCTGCCATAACTCAAGTTCTCTCAACTTTACTAGATCAACTATTTACTTCCCGTGACCTTCGTTACGAAGAACCACTAACGAAGTATTAAAACCTCACATATTCTCCAATCTCGACTTATATTCTCATGTTGCTCATCATAGTCTCACAATACACTAAAACAAAAATCAATAGTTTAGCATTTCTTCTTCACTCCTCTAGCGCAGAATTTTCAGTAGAAATCGTCTTAATTTGTGCTCTATGATCTCGCAGCGCTGCATCACAGTCATAAAATAACTGAGCTCTGTCATCTACGCTCTCACGTCTGTCTCTCCTACTACACGCTCGTATATCAATGAACAGCTAACTGCGATATCACAGCATAACCATAAACTCGTAAAACACTCAATTCACTGCTAAGACGCGCACACATTCACTGAAATAACAACTCCCGAGTTTATCTACCTTAATCTCGCACAGATTCTAAATAAACCCAAAATCTCCATCACAGCGCTATCCCAGCTCAATCATGCATCTTTTGAGTTACCGTGCCGGTTATGAATACACTTTTCCTTTCTTTAAACACATTTCATTCAAATTACCATGACCAACGGTCTATTCTTCGGCTAAAGCGGTTCATGTCTCATCGAACTCTCTAACGCTACTTAGGTATTTCGAAAACTACACACAACAAAGTAAACTCTGTGAATTATTACAGTCATGCTTGAACTCAGGCAGGCGATCACTCAAGCATTGCACGATTTAAACAGTAGGTAACATTTATACAATCAAAAACTGACGACAGCCGAATAGGTTCACAGCCATGTGTAAATTATTTTTCTGCAAAGAAGAACAGAAATACTTGCTCAACATTTGCTGAGTTACTGAAGCACATTGTTTTGAATAAAAAGAATGAAATGCTAGAATAATGTAACACATATCTTTCCTTGAATTTACACGGCGCCGACAGTACATGACTGACCTGCAATAGCAATACACAGTATGTACTACCAGGCGTAATGAAGTATGAGCAAATTAAATTTCCAGGATGTACAACAACTTTAAACTACTCTTTGTATTTACACAACAAGAATTAATGAATGCTGATCCGGACACCTGAGCCGTCTGCGCAGATCATAACTGGGAAATGAGATTTCTTAAAATTGTGCAACAACCAATCCGTCTCGAGCGAAGGTGATGCTGCAAAGGAACTCTTTGAAGAAGCAATAAAGCGCCTTGCGCAAATCTCCCTAGACCGAAATGACGAGAAACAAACAATGACGGAAGACACAATGAGTAAAAAGTAACAGCTTTCAACTTGCAGCGTCGCTTTTACTTCACAGAAAGATAGGTTTTCCAAATGAGCTCCCGCGGCCGAGCTACCGTGAGAAACTGCTGGCCGCGACTACGGGCTTCATGTAGTGAATGAAATGCCATGACGAGGCAGACCACAATCCAGTCTCGAGTAATGCCATGGTTTACAATTGACTTTCAACATAACGAATTGAAAAATATGGGGATGGGCATTGGCAGGAAAACCTGCCAAAATCAAGAAGAGGCGATCCAAAAGTAATGAATTATTCATTTATTTTGAAACAACGTAAACACTTGTAAATATCGTACTAACACTAGTATGCATCCCTCAACTCATTATAAGTACAAGACAGTACCGATACTTCAAGTCCAGGGTGCTCAAGGTAAATTTGACAGTAATTCAACAGATCTGGTGAAATTATCCGTTAGTTCGGAGTTCCCGATCCACATGAATGAATGGTGATCCATGAATGGTTCTTTTCCTTACGTCAAACCGGTCTTTACTGAGAGAATTAGTTGTTCTAGGCAGTTAAGCAAGATATCACATGAATAAGGTACAATTTCTTGATACAAAATAAGAGCTATGCCCAGTAATTAAGTTGTCGAATTGGAAAATTCCCCAACGAAAATATAGTCCAAATTTAATATTAGCCCAATTGCAAAATTTAAAACAAAAAGACCTAGAGTGTTATAACATTACACCATTATTAGTCGTTTTACAAGCATGAAAACTTCGAACGCAATTCAAGAATCAATTTCATTTTATACAATATAATTTTGTAATCTATAACTCTGTAGCATAGTTGCTGAAATATATACGTAATAAATGAACATGAGTTAGAAAATATTTGTAATCTCTCGAATTGTCAACTTCAAATGAAAAAAAGACTATCCTTCTAACGAGGAATAACTTCTACCTAAATCCATTAGGTGCTGAAATTATTGGGGGTTCAATGTTCACGTGTACATGGTTCACGCGGGTTTCTTATGTCATGTTAGCTGCCGAAAATTAAACAGCGGTTTATGGAGAGCCGTGGTGAAGGCCCAAGCATACTTTAATAGAGTATTGAAAGTGTATAATAAAGAATTATAAGAGGAACCACTCCATTTAAGACAATATTAGAGGTAGCCTCCTTTCATTAGGCAACTACGAGTCACACTTGTGTGGCCTATATATGTTGTCGCGCTGTGTGTTCTTTCAATGTCCGATCCTTAGAGATGGATTTCGGCAGAGAGAAAACTTGATAGCCGATAGTTCAGTAATCAAAATATCCGGTGACCTCACCCCGACGTCCACAATGTGAAGCGACTGCACGTTTGATGGAGCACATTGTGTCATACGTGCTATCTGAAGACGCGTTATCTCGAGGACTCGAGCGGCGCGGCGCTGTCTAATCACATGTTTATAAAAAGACGAAGGTCCGTGTTTAAATAGCGTTAGGCGGAGTAGAAAACAGACCTCGGGTCCGGGTGAATTCATTTGAGGCTCGTTTTTATCGACAGTAAAACCTTGGATAAAAAATTCAACCATCTACGCGACGCATACAGAAATTGGTTTTTATCGTAAGTAAAACCTTGGATAAAAAATTCAACACTCTACGCACTGCATACAGAGACTGGTTTTCATCGTGAGTAAAACCTTGGATAAAAAACTCAACGATCAACGCACTGTACACAGTGAGACTCGTTACAAACAAGTTCCATCAGATTATTTTCATGCAGTACTCGTTAGCCGTGGTGCTCGCACCTACTGAAGCTGTTGCATGAGGTGACAGTTGGATGCGGTGGTACTGAAACAGTACGTTTCTATCATTAGCCCTGTGACATCCATTGGTATAATTGTGTCCCAGTAAGTTTCAATGTTTGTGTAGTCCACGAGCCGAGTGGGACAGTATATTCTAGGATAAAATACAAATGGATTATACGTCCCAGAAAAAAAAGGTGAAAATAGGAGAATGACACCACATTAATCAAATATATATCTATACACGACAGAAAAAACTAAAAATGATTCAGCTGATGATAAATCGGCGCAAAACGGCTAAGGAAACTTTGATGCAGTGTTGTTACAACCTGACACGTTACATAATATTGATCGAGTTCAACTATTAGAATCGCAAAAATTAATATGCAGAGAAAACATATGTAAAAATTCCAGGCCCAACTACGGTTTCGTTGGTAGCACAGAAGGGTAGCAAATCCTAATGACATCAACAGAAAACAACAACAGACGCTGAATTCCTCAATCAGCTATGATAATTCATGAGATCTCGCACAATACAAGTATATATTATCGTAATTATGTTTTAGCTAATTATGTTTATGACACAATTTGCAATCAGTTGTCCAAACAGATGATTAGATCCAGAAATAATAGGTGTAAACTCTTCAAAGAAGACTGATATTGTTTTCATTAATTGTGCTAAGAGTTGCGAGCCCGATTGGCAGTCGGAAAAGAATGCGAAGGAGATAAAAATGCATGTATCCTCAATCATTATAACAATCCTCAATCATCATTAGAATGCAGCAGCTGAGATAAACACCAAAGATAAAGCGCTACTTAAAGCACCGCGTCAAGTCAACCAAACAATGACTTCACACTAGACTTCCTTGAATGACAGATGGGTCAATACGACCAAACCGTTCAAATGACCGTAATGGACTTAAACGATTCTTACATCAGATAACTGATACTCTCTTGCTAAATAAAAAAATAGAATGGGAATAAAATATTCTAATTAGAATAATCTTTATTGAAGCTGGTTATGGTGACTAAAAATTTTGATGAAGGTCGTTTGGGCTCAGCCGTCATCCATCTGGTGTTAAGAGCGTCAAGACATGAAAGCAATAACGAGACGCGGAGAAATCTGTTCCAGAATGAGGGGAGGGATGAAGAACGGGAGCTCAAGGCAAGGACGTCACAAGGTCAGAAAACTCACCCAGATACCAGACTGCATTCTTAAACCTGCTCCAAAAACGCTTCAGAATTTAACTAATGTACATAGCACGTCAGGGTGAACTTACACATAAATAAATATGAATGCCTGATAAAAATGTTGGTGAGCTAATTTTTCAGTTGAATGCCCATGAATATGCGCGTTACGAGCTATTATATCAGCCTGTGTGTGACCCGTTAGGTATAACTCAGACTGATAGGTGGATGCAACGCAACAAAAGAGTGCAGACGAAAAAAATACAGTACAGTACGTACAAAATTTTCGTGAAGTTTATAATGTTGTTAAGAATTACCCAAGTCATACTAAAGCTACCTGACGATCGATTTTGACGGATGTTTTCTCGTTTCATTGGCAGAAAAATGTTTCATTGGCAGAAAAATGTGCCCCCTACAACTCCTGAGATCTACTAAATGTTTTTTGCATAAAATAGAAATAAAAATGGTCAAACGAAAATGAAGACAAACAAAAACGAAAGCAGTACATCATGTTTCATCAACACAAGCGCTCACAAAATGGATTCAGGGAAATAAGAAATGAAATATACATATATACATACATATATACATACATATATACATATATACATATATACATACATACATATATACATACATACATATATA